>CM053784.1:63905826-64035826 GCA_028749045.1 Cupressus sempervirens
CTCATCAATCTTATCTTCAACATGATTTGCATCGACCAAGAAATCAACTGAGTTGACTTGATCTTACAATTTCATTTAATTTATTCTTTGATTGTTCACTTGGCAATCTCTAAATTCTTACACTTGTTCATCACTAAAATACTCAATTGTTGTAAAGTTTTCTAACTTAGCATCAAATAACTATAGCTCAGTTGACACTGGCATTACTTGACACTCCTTAATATTTTACTATTCTGCTTGGCTTGGCTTAGCTTTCTTGACTTATACAATTAATTTTCTTTATCAAAGTCTATCTAATCAAATGTTGATTAATATTATTCAACCATAGCATCTTTCCATGCTTGAAAATTTAGAGCTTCTTCAATAGATGTAGGTTTAGATTTAGTAAGCTTAGTTACTAGTGTAGTATAACATGATTTATTTATGGTTTTCTTGAATTTCCTAGTAATTTTATCTGGTTCAATGTCATTTTGTTCAAGTATTTTTCTTTCCCATAAAGGTCTCTTCTTGATATTATCTCATGTTACTATTTTTTGCATCTTGTACTAGTCTAGTTTCTTCTAATATATTCTCCCTCCGAATTTCAAATTGTGGACTTCCATCTAAGCCTATAATGGGCTCATCATGTGTACTTTTAGATAGTTTAAAGGTCATGTTCTCCTCAAATATGACATCTCTAATCACTTCCACTGATCTTTGTCTAGAAACATAAAATCTATATCCTTTCAAGTTTTCACTATACCCAAAAAATATTCCTTTCTTTCTGGATAGTTCTAACTTAGTTCTTTCTTTAGGTATATGTATATACACTAGAAAACCAAAAATCCTAGAATGACTTAAATTAGGTTTATTTCTTGTAAAGACTTCTTCAAGCATTATATTTTCTAGAATGGAGTGAGGACATATGTTTTGTATGTATACAATAGTATTTGTGCCTACCACCCAAAATGAGTAGTGTAGGTTTTGATCGTGGAGCATAGATTTTGCTGCTTCAACAACGGTTCTATTTTTTCTTTCTACTACCCCATTCTATTGAGGATTATAAGGTACTATATACTCCCTCTTAATCCCAATATATATACAAAAATCTTTGAAAATTTTAGAAGTGTATTCTCACCCATTGTCAGACCTTAGAGTTCTAATTTTCTTTGTCACTTGATTTTCTATCAATTCTTTGAATTCTTCAAATTTTGATAACACCTCATTTAATTCTTTTACTTTTAGAAAAACAATCCAAGGCTTCCTAGAGTAATCATTAATGAATGTTATGCAATAGGAGTAACTTCCTAGGGAGAGAGTTGGCATGGCCCCACATAAATTGTAGTGAATTAGTTCTAGGATTGATTTAGACTTGTGTTCACTAGGAGGGAAAGGTTTTTTAATGTTCTATCCTAGAGCACATCCTTTACATATATGTTTAGAATTTAGGTTTGGTATTGAAGAGGTGATTTTTTCCATATTTGGTAGTGAACTAAAGCCAATATGCCAAAGTCTTCTATGCCAAATTTCATTACAGTTTGTCATTTCCTGATTAATAGCTTGGTTTTGGATGTTGCATAGTTTATATAAGGTCCCCATCACTAGTCCCTATGCTAATGGCAATTTTTAGATTTGATCTTCTAGGCTAGTACAATACTTTGTCTTTTTTGAATGTAGCTAGAACTCCTTCATCAATTAATCCAAAGATTGAAATTAGATTTTTTTTTATGCTAGGTACAAATAGAACATCTTTTAGTTCTAATGTAACTCTAGCCCTTAGTTGAACAGTGTAGGTCGCAATACATTTGACTAGATGAGTGGAGTTGTCTCCAATAGCAACTCCTTCAAATCTATAATTTTCAAGTATTTCAAATTTTTCCCTGAATCTTGATATATATCCCAAAGCACCACTATCTATTATCCACACACTTTCATTAGAAATTATCTCACTTGATAATGTAGGGTAGAATAATAGATTTTCATCTTTCTTACTTTTAGCTAATGAGGCTAAGATTATTTCCCTTTTAGGATATTTACTTGGGATATGTCCGAACTTTTCACACTTATAACATTTAACTTTGGAGAAATTAGTTATGTTGAATTTATTATTCTTTTCCTTCTTGTCATGTTTCTTTCATTTAACTTTCCTCCTTTTACCTTGATGATTAGGAGCTGAGAAAAGAGCTTGATTTTCTCCATCTTGATTTGATAAAATAAATTTGGAGATTAATCTTGACTATTATGATGCACAATTAGTCTTTAGTTGGTCAAATCATGGGATAGAAGGTCTACTAACAACTTGAATGAATGCTTCCCATGATAGTGGTAATCCTCTAAGTGCTAATATAGAGAGTTCTTGATCTTCTACATCATTCCCAATGGAGTTTAGATGATTTTCAATTTCAGAGATCCTTCGTAAATAAGATGAGATTATTTATCCTTTATTCATTTTAGTATTCATTAGTTGATTCTTTGGAGTAATCAATATACTCAAGTTTTTGATTTCAAATATAGTTTTGATTGTTGTGAATACTTCAAAGGCTTTCTTCAGATTTGATATGGAAGGGAGTATGTGGTCCTTTACAGAGTCTACTATGATTTTCTTGTATTTATTTTTATGCCTTTTCCAAGTGGCTTTTTCTATTTCATCCTTACGAATTGGAATATCAAATTCAATAAAAGATTCTAGTTCTAGTTCTTCAAGAATCATAGTAATCCAAATTTTCCATGAAAAGAAGTTTACAACACCTTCGGGTCTGTCTTCTACTCTTATGGTATTTGACATGTTTGGTTTAATAATCTCTCTATCGATTCAACTTTGATAACATGTAAATTTTAATAGACCTTGGTTGGTGGAGGCTTATTAATTAGTTTTAGTCTAGTTTATATAATATATCAAAGTAGTATCTTTCTTATAAATAACCTACTCTCTCTCTCTCTCTCTCTCTCTCTCTCTCTCTCTCTCTCTCTCTCTCTCTCTCTCTCTCTCTCTCTCTCTCTCTCTCTCAATATATATATAAACATGATCAACTAGGCCCATGGCTTGATGTGATCATGCTTCAATATATACAATTTACTAATTGTATGTCATGCCTGACCTTTTCTTGGACTTTACTGCTTATCAGGATTTTGTGGTTATAGTATCTTTCTGATGATACGTTCTTTTTATCTATTGAACATGGTGTTAATGTCTTGGGACATGTGTTATTTCAAAACAAATTGATATCACAGATTTCTATGTTTGATTTCACTATTTTTACAATATTGCTGTGTAAACATTTTTAATAATTATGTTAGAAATTATGTTAGAAATTTTACTTCAGATTGTTATGGTGTGTTTAATTTGCAAACATTGCTAGGTTATTCATTTTCCGATGTTAAATCTATGATATGCAGAAGGAGTTTTCCTTGCTTAGGCATATTGTTATAAAACAGTTTGATCTAATTCAATAAATTAAAAGAATTATATTTTGTTAAGATGTTATGTTACAGTTGTGTTAAATGATGATAAGTATTAAAAGATTCTCTTATATATATATATATATATATATATATATATATATATATATATATATTTTTTTTTTTGGTTATTTGATTAGGTTTTAAAAATACCAATGGCTTCAATATGTTTTTTTCTTGTATTTTGGAATACGCTTAAAACCCGTGGCTATTACCTTTCATTAATGGATTTATGGCATATCAAACTGTTTTATTGGTATTTGGAAGGAGGTTTTATTAACTAAAAGCCCTCACGGGTTTTTCATTGCTTTCGAAGCATATCTTTTAACAAGATATTTGCATTTTAACGTTGCCAAACTTATGGTGGTGGAAATGGAACTGCCATACTCATGGCTCTATGGTGAACTTCAGTGCAATGAATTTGGTAGTTGCATCTTAATGAGATATTATGGCCTTATGGGTGTTGTTGATCTTTTTGTTGTTTGAGTGGGTTATCTTTTGAGATAGGGTCGGAAATATGGCCGCATTGCTTTGATCTTTATGCATTTGTAGCCCTTGATGCTGGGAAATCAACATTATGGAGGGTCTTGTGGAAAGAGATTTTGTGTTTATGAGACAGAGATTTTAGAAGTTGCTTATAGTCAGTTCATTTGATACATTGTTCGGGTTTTGTTGTTGGAAATTGTTTCCTCTGTTGCAAGCAAGTTCTTCAATCTCTGTCTTGTGGAAGTGTGATTTGGACTTGGGTTTTTTGGCTTTGGCTCGAGCTTTATTGCAGAAGTGTTTTCCGTCTTCATTACTCACGTAGGGGCAATTCCTTACCCTACTCTCTTTCTATAAGTAATTTTATTATGTTATCGATTAGCATTTTGCAAATGGTTATTGATCTTATAATGTGAATTTACATTCAAAGATGGATATGTACAGAGCAAGGCACTATGTGCAATGCCCTATAGATACCAACCTTTGGATGTGGAGTATGGGAATACCATATTGGGTATAGTTATGAGTTTTATATTCGAGTTTTTCCCTACTTATACTGTTCTGTTTGTGTTAAATCCAGTCGGGGCCTCATTTTGAGATAGTTAGTTGTATGTGGTTTTGGTATTTTGGCTTTGTCAAGGCCGAGCTTGCGTAGAACCCATATCTTGAGTTATTAGTATGTGAGGTTTGGCCACAATCATGTGCACGTATTAAGTTGCAGTCTCATGACTGTTTGAGGGCACAGTTACTCTATTTTATGAATTAGCTAACTAGAACCGTTGTTTGAAAAGACATGGAAAAGCATAGTGAACTGTATGTGACTTCTGATGGTAATGACATTAGGATTAACAGCATAGGAGACAGTTTCAATATAATCGTGTTTGTTTGAGCTCGGCTGTATGTAAAAGAGTTTATATAAGTATATGTTTGTGTGAATTGTTTGAGCTTTTATGTGGTATCATTGAGTTAAATCAGTAGACATTATGTGTTTGGAATTTCATATTATTGCATGGACTTAAGGTTTAAGCTGTAACATAGAATTGCTTGTATGTTGTTTAAGGTACTGTCATTTTTTATTCGGTTGTATGGGCTTGGAGGGATAAAACTTGAGTTTCACCTTCAAGATTATAAAATGGGTACTAAAAAGGTTAAAATGATTTTAGAGTTGTATAATGCCTAATAGCATAGTAAAGCTATCGATTGTCATTATCATGGAAATGCAATGTGGTTTGAATTTGTATCATTGTTATAAAGTATTCATTTGATATATATAAATTTAGATCTTGCTGTCGGTTAATATCCGACATGAAAATTCATCAAATAGTTATATGGGAACTTGAATTTAAAGTATAAGTTTAGTTACGACAGCATAAACTTCTCTTTATGGTTGTGGGAATTGATTTGTTTTGGATGATGTATTATCAATATCTGTATGGTCATCATGTGAACAGATGGTATGTATTTTATAGTATAAGGATTATATAGCTTAATGACTTTTGGTTAATGGCATGCTGAAAGTTAAATTGCACTTTTTTGAATCGTATTTTGGATATACAATAACATGGTAAAGGATCATTTGTTTAAAAAAAAAAAAAAAAAAAAACTATCGACTGTATTTATATTTGATTATATTTGATTTTGTTGCAAAGTATCTTTATAGTAAATATGGATTGTTTGGGATGTTATGTTGAAATATAATACTTTTTAATTTATCCAGATGTATTTCAGTTCATAAATGAAATGGATAGTTGTTTTGTGAAAGGAAGCTTTATGATATAAGTTTTTCAATTTAAACAAGAATATCATACGAGCATTATTTTATTATCTTGGTCTTCTCAAAGGATACTTGTTTAGTTTACTTTGACAGTAGGAGTAAGTAGTATAGTGTTATGACTGGTAATTATCATTAAACAGATGTAATAGTTTAGTTATAGTTACAAGAGCGTAATATTATTGTACTTATTTCTGTTGTTAAAATAATCTAAGTTTACTTTTGAATTTGGCAGTAAAAGATGAGTTTGTTTTCAAAAGATGAAGAATGTAATAACTGATTTGTTATTTGTAATTGTGCATTCTTAGAATATCTATTTGATGTGTATTTTAAGGATAACTGTAATGAACATATATCGAGGTGGCTAAATATCAATTTATTCTATTAAATTGATTAATTCAGTGATAACCTTAAAAAATAATTTGGGGTGGGTTAATTGCATATAAAATATAATTGGCCTTACCTATGACTTAAACCTATATGGTTGAGTATGGAGAAAAAGGCATATTTCTATTCTGTCAATGACAAGTATAATAGAAATTACCATTATGTGTTGACTATGGGCATACCATACATGGATGCAGAATCTTAGTGCCATAACGATGACACCTCAGTATATATATGATTCATTTACAGGTTATTCTTAGTTCGAGTTTAATTTTGCATTGTTAAGTAAATGTTTACTTCTTGCATATTAATTTGAAACTGCACTATGTTAAAGTGGTTCAGATATCTGCATTATGGTTTATATATGTTTATTCTAACATGTATGCAGGTGGATTATGCTTTTTAAATCAGTGTGTACAAAGCCCCTTGTTGTGTTGTGTTGTGTTGTTGCATGTTTTCCAGGTGCTTCAAGATTGTTTAGCAAGTAACCAAAGATGACTATTGAAGTACTTTTGAAATAGCATTTAGGGTTCCTATGTTAGACATAGGTGTTTAGAAATGATGTTGTATTACATTATTGTACTGAACTTGATTTGTATTAGCATCATTATGGAAACATATATGGATGATATTATATTTCTTATTGAGGTTTTTAGATTAAGAATGATTCAATCTGTGTATTTGTACTTGTATTAAGATGATTTAATAAAAAAAAAATTGCAAGTATGGTATTTGTTCTTTGTTTCTCATCTTTCAGTTTATGTTTAGTGTGGCATTACATTGTAATTATTCATAAATAATCTCTAACATATACTAATTCAGTCAATGGTAATCTCATCAATGATAATCGTGATTGGTTAAAGAAACTCTTGATTATCCAATTGGTGGATGTAATAATGTAGTTCCCTTCATAATCGGCGATGGATATATATTTCAGAAATCTAATACTCATAGGTGTTAATAACATGTATTTTAATGCACCTAAAACAATTGGGATTTACAAGAAGCATTGAAACTTAGTTTATTCAATTTGAAGATTGGAAAACATAGATAGAATATGTTTTAAGCTTTTGCAATCAAAATGACAGGTGAAATACACACACACACACACACACACACGCACGCACGCACGCACATACATATATGTATGTATGTATGTATCTATGTATCTATGTATCTATGTGTATGTATATATGTGTATATGTATATATATGTATGTATATATACATACACACACATATATGTATATACATACATATACGTATGTATGTATGTATGTATTTATGTATGTATGTATGTGTATTTATATGTATATGTATGTATATGTATATATATAGATATAACATAAATAACATACATGCATGCATGCATGCATACATACATACATATATTATATATACATATAACATAAATTACATACATACATACATGCATACATATATGTACACACACACACACACACACACACACACACACACACACACACACACACACTATCAACACTTATTGAAATAGTAGGTGTTTCAACACTAAATGCTAAGATTCTTAACAAATTCCATTTTTAAAATATTACTTTGACTTCAATTTAAGTCCATTATTAATATTTACTTCTTTTAATTCATAATGCAACTACAAATAACTTAACCTTGAAATTATAATTATAATTAAATTATTTTGCAATTTTTATCATAATAATAAATATTCTTAACTAGATGACTACATAGTGAAGCCCACCATAACTTCTCTTAGGATATGAGAAAATCACAAATATTTATTTATTAATCTCCCGATTGAATTAATAAATATTGAATCACTTATATGTGACTAATAGATTAAGTACACTTTATATATCATTAATACTAACATCCACTTTACAAATAGATAAGTAATATTATGTTAATTTTTGAAATTAATAAATGATATTTTTTAAAATTAATTAAAAATTAGTAAATAATAATAATATTTTTTTAAAACAAAAAAATAGATCATATATTTATAAATTAATAATAAACATACAATTAGTATTTTTACATGCCTTTCGTCTCTCAAATCATGCAAACATGTTTTACTTAGTTATCTATCTTTAGTATATTTATTTTCACATGCATGTATAAGTTTAGCTATAATATGTTTTCCCCTTAATTAAGCTTTTTTTTTTCCAATAAATTTTGTAACTAAATTATATTAGATGTAAGAAGAAGATTTATTTTTATTTTAAAAATTTATGATAATCACATCATTCTAATGGAAAATTTAAATTTCAAATCCAAGTTGTTCAATTTATTGTTTTCTTCCAATTTTTTATAATTGATTTTTCTCTATATGAGAAAGGGTTTTAAAAGAATATAGTCATTATAATTTTCTAGATTTTTTTATAGCTTTCCTCATTCAAGTTTTCATAATTAGTAAGTTTCCATCTTCAAAATCTAGAACATTAGTCTTTGTCCAAAGATCAATACAATAAATTAATAAGAATTATGCAAGCACCCAAGAAGATACAAAGTAAACATGTCTTTCAATAAAATTCTACAATGGGTTTTCAAACCCTACTTCAAAGAAATAGGTAAAATCAGATACAATATGTGAATACATGGAAATTCAAACCCTCCAATACTTTCAATAATTCTTCTAATCCAATTCCACATTTTTCTCCACAAAACCCATGTGTAAAATAATGAGCCAAAAACCTCTAATATATAGCCCTAACTCACTTTAGGGTTATGTTTGTAAAAGCCCTAAGAATATAATAATTTTATTTAATTAATCCATTCATTCATATTTAACTCACTCGTTTATTAAATAAAATCTTTTATCTTATTTTCCACTATTATTTAATGCAAACACATTAAAATTAATTATTTGTTATTTTAATCAATAAAGATGATTAGAGTACATGATCAAATTGTAACTCTAATTAAATGAATATTAATTAAGTATTTATGTCAAGATAATATTTATTATTTATTATTTAATTCTTTTGATTTAATTTTCTAAATGAGGACTTTAAGTTAAATCTTTTACACTAGCCATATATATTTATATAATTCCAACGAATTAAATATCACCTTATTTTAATATTGTTCCCTTTTTAAAAATAAATTACATTTAATAATTCAACTATCAATGATTAATCCAAAAACTATAAATAAGCGTTCTACTAAGAAAATCAAAAAGTCAAACTACATGAAATGCAATAGTAAAACTAAGAAAAGTGAAAGTCAAACAACATATGAACATAAAAAAGTTTTAAAATGGTTATACAGTTAGATATGATTCCTCCTTTTAGGAAAATCACTGAGCTATAGTTGGGATTGGACCTAATCATTATCTTTCCATTCTTACTATTGAGTTTTTTGATAGGGGAGGCTCATGCAGGCAATTCAAAGAAGTCGATGTCATTCCTAAAACATGCATAAAAGATGAGCATGTACATATGCATATATATCTCAGCTAAAAGACCAATGGAAGGGAGTGGTACATCATATAGATCCTGACTAGTAAGTGACTATGATGCCCTCCCTTAACCGTATCAGATACATTAGATAGAAATGGAAAATAGACATGCACACAATACATAGGAAAGTATGGGGTAAGCACCATAATAAATCACGAGTCAAATTATCAAATGCTCAGATATAACCAAACATCACTGTGAGAATAAAATAATGATCATTTGGAGACCTATCATAGGACATCATCATGAGAGAAATCACATTTACTAAGAATCATTATTATGCAAGTAATCCTAATCATCAAATATAACTCATTATATATAATCAAGTAAATAATCCTCACACACACACACACACACACAAATCATAATGAGGTAATAAAATTTACTAATATAGAAACATTACTGTGCAAGTAATCTCAATCATCAAATATAACTCATAAACTATAATAAACTAAGTAATCATCACAGGTGTGTGTGTGTGTGTGTGTACGTATATATATATATATATATATATATATATATATATGTATAGATATACGTATATATTATTAGAAATATTTAGAATAACTAAGAGGAGGAGAGTAGTGAATTAGTTACTTAAAGTCTTTATGTACCAGTCGAACAATTAAATAATAAACACTTCACTATTTTTTGTATCCTATTGTTGCTTGGTCTCTATTGTAAAACCTTCATAAAATTGGATTGCATAATGAAAACATTATCAAATGTAAACATGCATAAAGCATTCATCACATTTTTGACACTAGGATTTTATGTGGAAACCCAATTTGAGAAAAACCAATAGTAACATGTGACTTGTTTTCACTCTTTTTAAGTGAGCCTTGTGAGGAGCCAACCTTGTTAAAGGTTACAAAATACATAGATATATGTGACCTAGTTAAAGGATTTAGTCACCCTGTTAGGAGTGGACTTGTAAGAGGACTTTTATCATTCCATTGAGAATGTCATTGAATTAAAGGATTTACACAGACTGTTAAGTCTTCAAATGACTATTAGGTGAATCTTTGTTCAAATTATTTCAATACAAACTATTTATAGTGATAAGAAAGAAAATAGTAGGTTTTGATCACTATGATTACAAGTCACTTTTGCAAGTTCAAATCCTTGTTTGGTCTTTATGCTGGTTTACTGATAAGTCTTCTATTGACATCTCTAATCTTGATTTTCTTGGAAACCCTTCAAGAAATCAGTCCACTCTTCTCATCAAAACATCAACCTACTATTGTAATTCACTTATCAATAACATCATCATATTTGCAAGCTTTCTCCTTTAGCTTCGCATTCACTCACACTTGTGTGTATCTAATCAACCTTTCTTTGTATATCTCTCTTCACATACAAGCTCACACGTGCATGTGCACATGTACACACACACCCACATAGAGCTCTTCACAACTTGCTCTCAATTGTTCATCTCTATATCTCTTTAAATAGGTAATTTGATTCAATGTATATGTCCATCTTCTTGACCATCCTCTAGAAACTTCTCTAAAATATGGTTTTTAGGTCTTTACATAATATTCTCTTTGAATTTAATAATCCATCTCATAAATCTTATCTTCAACATGATTTGCATCAACCAAGAAATCAACTAACTTGTATTGATCTTACAATTTCATTTAATTTATTCTTTGACTATTTACTTGGAAATCTCTAAATTCTTACACTTGGTCATCACTAAAATACCCAATTGTTGTAAAAATTTCTAACTTGGCATCAACTAACTAGAGCTCAGTTGACACTAGCATTACTTAGCACTCCATAATATTTTACTATTCTCCTTGGCTTGGATTAGCTTTCTTGACATATACAATTACATTGCTTTATCAAAGCCTATCTAATCAAATGTTCATTATAACTCCCTTTTCCTAACTTCAACCTTTCCTCTGGTTTTTTTTTATGAGCAACTTCTCAAATCCTCTGCACCAATAAAATAGATATGCCATTTAGATTAGGTAGCAATATGTCTCATCAATAGATTTGACATTAATGACAAAATAATAATTGTTCCAATTGTAAGTTTCCAACACACACAATTGCACACGCACACGCACGCGCACGCGCACGCACACGCAAACGCACACGCGCGCGCGTGCGCACACACACACACACACACACACACACACACACACACACACACACACATAAAACCCAAGTCACAAGATAATGTCATATAATTTTAAATTAAATATCTCTAAAATCAACACTTGTATGAAATATGCCTAATAGAGTTTGATAGATAGAACAAAAAAGGAAAATATGAGTGGGCATTATAGTAAGCTTTAGAACTTAATCATTACCCAAAAAAAAATATGCCTACTTCATGTCTAGCTCCCTAATTTTTTAGCCAAGGTGGCACATAGACATGTGCATGCTACACTAGAATCCTTCAAAGATTCATTATTGAGTTAGTTGTTGGAATGTGGAATTTACTAAACTTTGCAGTGGAACAAACTCTTAACTTGAACACATGGATGCTCTTAAAAAAATAAAATCCAAAAAAATGTATTCTTTCTTTATTTTCCCTATAACTTGGCTAATGTTAAATTTCTCATAAATTTTTAGTGCTTTGTGAAGATTCTAATGATAACATATCAACACTCCATTATTGCATACTTTGATTCATAACTTCACAACCTTGCCATCTTCCATTATTTATATAAGAATATTTTGAATGTCAAAGATCATTGTTACTCTTATGTCCAGCAAGTCCCATAGGTTTTTGTTTTCAGTTAGGGTAACTTTTTGAGTTTTACATTCGATACTTAGCGTATTATTCATATTTCACTAGTGTCACTTTATCTATTTCCCTAAAATCTTGTCTAAATGTTGTCCATGGATGTGGAAATGCCAAAATAGGGGTTTATATAAGAAAAGAAACAAAATCTTATTAGAGATATATTCTTCTCTATTTTATTAGATAACATTATCTCTTCTAGACCGTAATCTAATAAAAGCCCATTTGGTTGTTGGAATAGGAATAGGAAATTAGGAGTGCATTTTCTATTTTTTGTTTGGTGTGTCAATTGGAATAGGGAATACAAATATATATATTCTCATTTTGCCTCTAAAATGAGCTTATGCCCATTGCAAAAAATAGTTATTATTGGAATAGTCATTCCTATTCCCGATATGCATCCCTATTCTCAATTCCTATGCCTGCAACCAAAGGGGCTAGAGTCACCATCTAAATTGAATTGAACATATTATTTGAAGAACACTATTATTTCAAAATTCCAATATTTAAATTCCTTTAATGACCCATTGCTATACAATATATTTTTTATTTGAAGAATAAAATATATTTTTTGAGACACCGAATGATTCTACATGATTTAAATGAAGATAAAAGAATGTGCTACATTATTGATGCATTGGAGTAGGTGGAATTACCCTCATTCCAATGGGTTGATTTCTAGTTTATGTTTGTTCTCCATTCATATCTTGTATATGGTTGTATCATAGGTGTCCACTTCTCTTAAATGGTGATTTGCTGATAATATTTATTTTAAAAAATATTGTGAAATGTTGATCACTATCTCTTTAATGGCGATCTAATGATAATATTTATTTTAAAAAATATTTTGAAATGTTGATCACTATCTCTTTAATGGTGATTTTCTTATGATATTTATTTAAAAAAATATTATGAGATGTTGATCACTATTTCTTTTCATTTCTAAAATTGCCAGTATCAATGTAGCCAACTAAATTCAACGATTAAATTATTTTTCAATATTATTATACAATTGTTTATGATTTTTTTAAAAATAAAAATATAATATAATAAACATCATTCAATCAGCTAGTTAGTCACTGGCTCCAAAATTGAACATTCAGCTTTTCATGAAAATGTCAATGATTTTAGACACAATATTATTTTTGAAATTTGATTTATGTGAATATGTCAAAAGGGAAAGTAAATTGAAAACCATCCAAAGTAAGAGTGAACACAAATTACAAACAAAACCATATGAAAGCGGATCAACCTTACCATGATTTGTTGCTTTATTTGTGCTTTCTTGGAAAGTTTCTAAATGAAGCTGCATTCTTCCAAAAGAAAAAGACTTGGAGTAGAAAAATAGAAAGCTTCTATTTTTTCGTGATTTATTCTCTTATACTTTATTTTTATGCTAGGGTTGTGCATAAGGAAGTTTCTAAAATAATTTGTAGATGCGTTGAATATAGGTGCTTTAGAAATTGTTTCCTCTTGTATGAAAACTCTATAAGTACAAAGAATTATTCTAGAGAATTATAAAAAGAGAGAGATGAGAAGTTATTTGCACAAAGTTACATTGTTGAATTTTCTCTAGAATGGAGCAATATGTAAATCTCCATGTGAAGGATGAAAATTAGGGTAAACTTTAAGAAACCCCCCTCTAGAAAAAGATATAAAATATTGGCTAATCTTTCATTATTTTAAAAAACCAATTTATTTTCATTGATGAATCTCTTTGTTTCTTAATTTTAAATATTATTTACATTGGTGATTATTTGGAATCATAATCTTTGAGTATAAAATATTTACAAATCTCAATAATAATTGGAAGTCTGCTAATCATCATGGAGTATTACAAATCAAAATTGAACATGTCTTATCTCATGGAAATTATGAGGATAATTACATTACATTTTAAATCAATAGTAAAAACTAAATATTGATGATATATCCCTAAAGTAACTAATAATTATGATAATGATTGGTGAATTAAATTTCAATGTCTTTTATTTAATATATAATATTTAGGTGAATCAAATATAATCATGCATTGAATATTGTGGTGAATCTTTGAGTTTAAATTTTTGAATAAAATAAATTATTGAGCGATTTTAAATATTTTAGAACTAAATTTAGTAAAAATGTGCAATTTAGATTGCATTATATCTTAAATTATTAGTCAAATTACTAGCAAAAAAATTCCAAAATTAGCCAATTTACGAATATTAGCCACTAAAAATTACCTTGATAAAAATGTATTGTAACTTGTTGTTAAATAATACATTAGCTTAATAGTTTAGAGGGTGGGGTTTTTTACCTAGAAAGTTTTTCCCTACGTATATATGTGTTCTCTATTCTATCTCATTCTTCTACTTATTGTAGAATAATAATATATATGTCGTAATGTTGCTGAAATTTACATAGATCAGTAAATTACAATCACTTTCCTTTAAGATTTTAACTACGGGAAATCAACTATGTCTATTTATGCTTTTATGGCATAGTAGTATTCGCTTGTATTTTCTTATTAGATGTTGTTTAAGGAACTATTGGATATAGGATGTACATATTAATCTCAGATGAATTTTTGGGGTGCTCTCATTTCCCTTCAATTGGTATTAGAGCTCAGTTTTGTGAATAGCATGTTGCTTGCATGTGAGGATTTATACAGTTTTTGGTTTTGGGTATTTTTTTATTAAGATTTCTTAGCTTGTAGAGCTTGAAGAAGTTTCTTTTGAAGAAATTGACTACTAATTAATCCTTGGATGAGAGGAATTCTTGCAGTGATTTAGTTTTTTAGGAGACAACAAACATTTCTTGAAGGATGGTGAAGATAGAGAAAATAGAGTAGGTCATGTTGAAATTACATTGATTTGGAGCTCTTGGTTGATAGAAGAATAATTTGTAATGAATTGGTATTGGAAGATGTCTCTTTTTCTAGCTATAATGCATAGAGGTTATGGAGTTGATCATTGGATGATCTAGAAGCTTATGGATAGCCTATCTCTCTTAGATGCATGTCCCAGTAGTGGTTGTGGAACTTGTCTACAAGTGGGCTTGGAGTTCGAGTACTATATTTTTCCTCTTGGATGCTTATACATGCATGGTTTGGATTCTTGTTCATTAGATCTGAGAGGTTTATAGATTTTCCTAAAAAAATCTATGGTGATGCATATTTATGATAATCCATTATTCTAGGTTCAGTTATTTGGTATTTTTTTCCATACTTTGAGTCTTCCAAACAAGAAGTGGGTGTGGATGTGCACTGGTGTTCTTCAACACAATGCTTTTTCAAGATTTTCATGTTGAAATAAAAACTTGTGGTTCTTTGTTGATCTACTGAAGAATTATTTTCTTGACTCTTGTTCCTTTAGAGTGGTATCAAATGAGATAGTTGTAGTTCTACATGCATGCATTCTTTGTGCATAGTGAGAGGAGATGCTTTTCTTTCTTTGCATCAAGATGTTGGGATGCGATCAATCACTCAACATTTCTATGGTGATGCTTTGTTGGATTCTTAGACTATGGTGCTCAATGTGGACATGATTGGAAAATTAGATTTGTACTTGATCTAGTGTTTGAGTCATATTGTCTACATGATTATTCTATTTGATCTCATTTGTACATCTCACAAATGTGATAGTGGGTTCGCATGTTGCAATGACTGGATCTAAAAGTTATACAATCAAGTGGGTAGGCCACCCATTTAATTGGAGTGAGATAACTTGGATGTCGACAATCTATATCCACTAGATTTCATTCAGTGTTGGTGTAGACTTGTTAGCTTGCCTTGTTTGTGGTCACTTCTATATTTGTGTGGTTGCTTTGGGATGAGAGGATGGATGATATTTGAGTACTTGGATAGTTAGTTATGGAGTCCTATAGTATGGTGAATTTCCTTAGTGTGGAGATATTTGTTTCACTTAGTGTGATGTGTGGGCTTGGATGATTTTCAGATTTAGAGGATGGTGTGTCATATTCTTAGATAGCTCAGTATCACATTTTAGTGGGAGCTTTGACAGTGGTTGTATATTTTCCATCATATGGTGATGGATGATCTTCTTTAGTGTTGCAGATGTTGGAGGATGCCTTTGGTCTTTCAAATTTATTGGTTCACTAGTTGGAGATGGTATGTTCATGTGATTGGAGATGTTGACATTTTAGGATTCAAGGGGTCCTTGGTAGAGATGTTGTTTATGCTTTTGTTTGATATGTTATCATGGTGGCTTTTATGTCATGTTTCTCTCTTTATTACCAATTTAGAGTTGTGACATGATATAGTTATTTGATATGATCACATGAAGCATGCTATCTCTTTGGAGGAGATGGTTTAGATCATGATGTCATGTTTATGTTCCTAATTCCATGGTTGAAGCTTTGACATTGATCTAAGTTTAGTTTCTTAGTATTGAGTACTTTGGTCATTTTCTTGATACTTCATGATAGTGTTATATTGTAGTGGAGTTTTCATGGAGTGATTGATTACAAGTGCTTGTGGATACTTGGAGACTTAAGTGAGGCTAGAGTTCTCATGAGATGACAGGCAAGTTGTTGAGATGTATACTCTTGATGAGATTTCAACAGAAAGTCCAAGGAGCCTAGACCTTTGTTGGAAGTGAGTTCAATAGAGACCTAGGAGGAGATTGTTCTTGGATAAGGCATAGGGTGACTTGCATATCTTGGAGGAGCATTCTCATTTCCTCCTCTTGGTCTACTCAGTAGTTTATCACTTGAGAGGTATTGTCCAATGTTATTTTCAGGTGCTTTATCTTTTCTTTCATATTCATGGATCTTGAGCTATAGTTAGATGGTTATGGAGGATTCATTATGAGAGATGGATAACATTATTATCTCCTTGAGGTGTATTTTAATTTATGATGAAAATAGGATATGGTATGGACTGATTTCCTAAAATGGGAATGGAGTTATTTGATCTTCTTTGAGAGGCTTACATTCATGTAGATCTATGATATCATGTTATGTTTGATCTCTTGAGGTTGAACAGTTTTGGATTTTTTTGTGGCTTTTCTCTTGGGGTTGTGAAGGAGATCATACTTGGCACATTTGACATTTAAAAGTGTTTGTAGAAGGACATTCTACATGCTTATGATTTGTAATTTTTTTCTTTGGTTTTGGTTATCTTCTTGGATGTTTTGGTTCACATAACATTGTTCTTGAGATCTATTGGAGCTATCGTGGTCACTCTTTTGTGGTCATTTGTTATCACTTGTACTTCATTGTTTTTGTGATGACAAGATGGTTCATTTATCTCTTTTCTTTGTTGGATGTGAATAACACGAGAGAGTTGTGGAGACTAGATTAGAGAGATATTTCTTGTAGTGTTTTTGCTAAAGGATTTGCATGTCTTTATGGATGATCTTGGTACTACATGGTTGTACTTTATTTTATTGTTATCAGTAAACTCAGTATGCTTTTGATTTTTCAGATTTGAGATTATGCATGCAATGGGAGTTCTTGTATGTGTTTGGTCTTCATCGACTAGTTTGCACATAGAACTTGAGGTTGTAGTTTATGGGTTGGTTATGTTGCTGGCATGAGTTTTTTGGTCTTGGATACCTTTGAGTTGTGGTGATTGGATGGATTAGCATTTACTATGGATGCTATTTTCAATTTCATGGGTTTATCAGTTGGAATGGACCAATCAGTTTGGTTGTTGTTTTGGCTGATGTTTTATCTTGTTTTTTGGAGGATGACTTCATAGTTTTGTTGGGCTAAGAAGGTTATGTTTTTGATTTTTTGTGCAGCTCATGAGCACAGTGAAGTGGAGGTAGTGTGTGTTTAGCCATTGTTATAACATGGATCGTATGCTTGTGTTTTTTGGATAGGTTTCTAGTTGGAGCATGAGAGCATATGCTACGATTTATGTTGTTTCATGGATGGCTATGATGATATAGTTTCATCAATTTGAATCTTGTAAGATCTTCATCAAGTCGGAGATTGGGATAAGGTGACTTAGCCTTACCATGATCTATTGCTTCATTTGTGCTTTCTTAGAAAGTTGCTAAATGAAGCTAGACTCTTCCACAAGAAAAGACTTGGATTAGAAAAATAGAGAGCCTTTATTTTTTTTATGCTTTATTCTCTTATGCTTTGTGTTTATGCAGGGTAAAAGCACAAACCTGTGTCACCCTTTTGTAAAGGAAAAGGCTGATAAAAGTATAATTGTTCACTTTCAATGACATAAAATTGGTATTATTATTCTAAATTTGAAAATGAAGTAAACTAACGAAATGTGTACAAATGAATGAAGTTTAGGATTATAATTTTTAATAATTATTTGGAATAAGAATTGATATATTTTCTTATTTTTTATAGATAATTTTTTATTTGTTGAAAATTAGGAGTCTAGTTCCCACCACAAAACTATATGGAAGCAAACTTATTTCCATTTGATCTCAAACTATGTTATAGATAACATATGTAGCTAGATCAATTTTTAAAAAATGGCTTTAAACCTATATTTTCTCTTTTATAATAATTCAAATATCAACTCACCTGAAATTGAAATTTTTCATTTCTCACCATATTTTTTAAAACAAATCTATTCTAACTAGAAGAAAAATTATACATTCTAGAAGAGGACTCTCTCCTCTAGAATGTCATATACTTTTAATTTTTTTCATGTGATTTAATATTTTTTTCTTTCTCAAAATCAACATCTTTTCGGGTGTTAAAATACGTGCTTGTAGATTTTTTAAATTAGAATATAGTATATCTAATTAAAATACTATAAATTTTATGTGAGAATATTCCTAACTTTGATCTCTATAAAATGGTGTTTATATGTTATTAAATTTTTTTATAAAAAATAGTGAGAGTTATTGATATGTCACTTTTTTGAAATAGTTTTATTTCTTTAGTAATTGGATACAAACTAGTATAAAATATGCATTTAATAGACATTTCCAATTAGAAAAGTGTCAGACCATATATAACTTAGCTACAATGAATTTATCTAGATCATGTTTGAACAAATTTGGTTTATAAATAGAAATACTCAAATTCAGTCATCCTAATAAGTTAGCTTAAAAGGTTAAACAACTTTATACTTTTACACTGCAAGGGTTGTGCATAAGGAAGTTTCTAAAATAATTTGTAGATGCATTGAATGCAGACGCTTTAGAAATTGTTTCCTCTTGTATGAAAAATCTATAAGTACAAAGTATTGTAGTAGAGAATTAAAAAAAGAGAGAGATGAGAAATTATTTACATAGGGTTATGCTATTGAATTTTCTCTAGAATGGGGCAAAATGTAAATCTCCATGTGAAGGCTGAAAATGTATTTTAACTTACTGATGAATAATACATGAGCTTGATGGTTTATAGGGTGGGGTTTCTTACCTCGAAAGGTTTTCCCTCCGTATATCTATGTTCTCTATTCTATCTCATTCTTCTAGTTCTATGATTATAGAATAATAATCTATATGTCATAATGCTACTGAAATTTATTTAAATTGGTAAATTGCAATCACTTTCCTTTAAGATTTCAATTGCGGGAAATCAACTATGTCTATTTATGGTTTTATGACATAGTACTATGCACTTGTATTTTCTTATTAGAAGTTGTTCAAGGAACTATTGGATATAGGATGTGCATACTAATATTAGGTGAATTTCTAAGGTTGTCTGATTTCCCTTCAAAATAGTCCATTGCTATTCTCTGTGTAAAACACTCAAATTAAATTGAAGTTACCTAATGGATGTTTTTGTGTATGAATCATAAAAATTCTTTTAGTTATTATATTTTTAGTATGTAGTATTCATTTACTTCAAAAAAATTCATTTTTGAAAATATATCAATAAGTATGTTATGACAAAATGTTATTATAAATTGGGTGGCCATGGCAAGCTATCCGAGCATCAAACTGCTTGATTAGTCTTGTGTGCACAAAACATTTGAAATTACATTGTAGATGTCTTTGAGTTAGTAATATTCATCAATGTATTGTTTTGAATTATTAGATTATCATAATATAATTTACATTTAGTGCAAACTTTTAATTGCAGGAAATAAATATTGTTTTATCTATTGACTACCTTTTAAAGATATTGAACATAAATTTTTACTATTAATAATTTATTATTTTGAATTTTTTTTATATAATTAGTTTGTTATTAGTTTTCATAGCTTTAAATAAGTTTAGTTTGTATTATAAAAATAATGTTATATGTTTAAATGAATTTCAAATGTAATACAATATAATGACTAAGTTACTGTTAAATAGGCAAACAAAGACTAATCAAAATATAAGTTTCATGAAATGTATTCTTTATAAAAGATCTAAATAACATACCATATAATACCAAGCTAAGATAAAAGAAGGTTTTTTATAATCTCTATTAAGATATATCAGTAAACATTTTAAATTGTAAATCCTAATAATGTTACTCAAAAACATATCACTGAAGATTTTAAATTATAGGTACAATTATATTAGTTTTTAAAAAGCAGGTCATATATCAACCATTCAGTTTGAAATTGTTGATTTATGCATGGACACAGGCAATTTAACTCACAAATCAGAAACACCTTTTCATAGATTTATATTAAATTTCTTACTTGTACGACAGTATTATTTCTAGCCATATAATTAAAAGAAATATCTGAGAATTATTTCAGAAATGTAAGTACATCCCAAAACACAAGTTCTCACCGGGATGCTCTTTCTTTAAGGCCCCGTTTGGTTGCTGGAAGATGAGGGCCAAAACCGGGTTATCAGGGGCAAAACCAGGTTTTGCAAAAAAACTTTGTTGTTTGGTTGGTTAAAATTATAACCCGGTTTTCAATTTCATCTTCCAATTTTGGTCAAAAATTGGAAGAAATTTCTTCCAGTAAAAAGGTGGAATTCGAAATTAAAACCAGGTTTTGAATTTTATGACAGTTTTTTTAATAATATTGTGGGGTCCACAATATATTCATCTTCCGTGTCAACCAAACGGACCATTGGCTTTCCAAACCACAAAACCAGGTTTTCGAAAACCTGGTTATAAGATAACCTGGTTATGTCAAAAATTCATCTTCCCCAACCAAACGGGGCCTAAGCTAGACATTTCACGCAGAAAATAATAGTTTATGAAGCGACATACTGATTCATAACTCTCTATATATATTAATATTACTCAGAGAAGAACTCCATAGGACGCTGCAACATCCTATTTGCTTTTATATTTTGCAGTCCGTTCAGCTTTAACATCTGGGTATGTTTTCTTCAGTTCATCAACTGAACACATAAGAAAACAATCCACCACATGGTTAGAATATAGACATATGAAGATTTGGATAATAATCATGCAAAAGTAATGCTAAATAAGGAAACACATTTAATACCAATCTGATCTTTGGATCCTGAATCGTGTTTGACGATAACTTTCCTCCCATCAACCTTCACAACTTCATGAAACCCTTGAACATCCTTAAGCAATTGCTCCATGTCTTGTTTTGAAGGAAGAAGATGAACTTTCTTCAGCTCAATTGTAGTACTCTCGAATTCCATGTTATCCTCTGATATCTCTTCTTATTCTTGGTTTCCTGCAAGATGTTCTACTCAATGTTACAAACAGATCAGGAAGGACCTATTTATAAAGAAAAAGTAACACTACCTATAGTAAAACATTATAAGAAATCTATTCAAATCAATGAAATTGCAATGTCCCTTCACGGTTGCTTCTGGGAATAAATTTTTCTTACATATACACCGTTTATCAATTTCTTTTTTCACACGTTACGTACATGCAATTGCGTATGACAAAGAGTATCCTACAAGATTTGATATTTTGTCCACATGGGTTGTTACAACTACTTCTCAATCTCTTCACAGAGAAGGAAGAGAAAAATGAACGAGGGTATGACCATTTTTGCAATTACGACCTTATTTCTTTGCATTTAAGATGTTTACAAGTTAGAACGTGTCTGCCCGAGGATCACTAATTTTTAATTGTTGAAATTTAATTAAGTTTTGCTGTTGTTGTTTTGCTTTTCATTCTTTATTTCTTCATTCTTATTTTTCTCTGTAGTTTTCTTCTATGATGAAATTTTATTTTGTCGAATCTAATATCTTATTTGGTGATGAAATGTTTGTAAGTCTTAAACATCACACTCTAAGGATCAAATTAAGCTGGAAAAACAATAGTCAGTTTTGACTATTCAATACTTTTAGCTTAGGAATTAGTCATTAGTGTGTGATGTTTAAGTGAACTGTGAAATCTTATGTTTTAAGGACCTTCTATTGTGCAAACATCTTTCTCTATTTCTTTTCTCAACAGAATAGGATGCTTAGTGTCAGAGTTCCTTAAATAAGGACCCAAAATAAAAAATGAGTTGTTTTGATTAATTTCATTTCATAGTTTCATATTAGATCCATATTTTTTATATGATTATTGCATATCATCCTAAATGTGAAGAGTTGGAAACACCTTGTGAACCCTATATAAATATATCATTTCTAACTTATAGAAACAACTATACCTTCATTTGAATAAGCATTATTGAGAAAATATATTCAAACTTTGAACGTCATGGAAAAGTAAGCTTCAACCATTTGCATTGAAATTTCTGTTTTAATATATATCTTGTCATTTTTTACATCCTATTATTACATCTACACTTCAGAGACTTATTTAAAGAGCACATCATCATTTCCATCAAGTCCTAAGGTAGTATAGTTTGAAATCAAATTTAATCTCTACCCTACTATGGCTAAGCTTTATCTTTGATCACTATAGTTATAGTGGAGGTCACACATCACACATGGTTGAACTTAAGAAATCCCCCTATAAAGAATAGTGTTTACATATTTGAATGCCAAAAGTGATAGAATTGTATGGAGTAGAATGAGACACTTAGTTTAGACTTTGAACATGAGAAATACTTAAGAAGAATTATTGGCAGAATATCCATTGTCCTTTGTGAGGTTCATGAAAGGGGCTTAACTGCTTCCTATGTAGTATAAGTTGAGTGGTTGTATCAGGCATTCATAGACTAGTCTTTTGGTATAATTACAACCTCACACTAATAAGTGGTATCATAGCTTGGTCACATGCTTGAATCCTCAAACCTCCAGGTAATGTGGAGGGAAAAATGTTGGCAAAATTTTTAGTGCTTCCCTCACAATTTGTGACAAGGGCCTAGCCACCTCTTGTGTACTATAACTTTAATGGTTGTGTTGGGCATTGGCATGTCATCCTTTTTATGCAATGACAACCCCACTCTAATACTAATATGGTTAGTTTCATTATTTAATTCTTTTTGGCTAAATTTTGGATAAATTATTCTATAGGGCCACCTAATATAGAACTTTGAAATGTACTTGATGAAAACACCTATTAAAAAGAGGCAGACATCTTCATCATCTCTACAACTTAGTTATAAAATTATTACTTTGGAGATGACTTATAATTCAATAATATTGTAATAAGTGTAGTTCATATTAAGTAAACATTATCTCTAGTTATAAAATTAAAAAAAATTATAAGCTTTAGAGAACTATCTCAATTCAACAACACATCTTTTCCACCTTCCATGTCTAACTACCTAATTGTTTAGTCAAGACAAAACTTAGACATGTGTGTGCTACACTACCTTCCCTCAAATGTTAATTATTGAATTAGTTGTTGGAATTTAAACGTGATTAATTTGGGAACGTAATAAACTTGTTGAAACACACTTAAGTCTAAAATAAGACACTATTGCATAAAAATGGATCTTCACTTCATTTCCCATTTATCTTTTCTATTATTAAAATTAGCTTAAATTTAAAAACTATTTGAAAATTCTCATAAAATGTCAATTCTCTTTTGTTGTATGCTTTGATTCACAACTTCACGACCTTTACATCTTCTAGTAGTGATGAATTTTGGATGGACTTATCTAAAGGTGTCCTAATTTGGAGCTTGAAACATCTTTTGATGAAGACATCTATTCGAATAATTCATCAAAGTTTATACTTTTTATGAAATTTATTTCCAAACTTTAATTTTTCAAATGACTTCAAATTATATAACAATGTAAATTACATGTGTAGTTTACATTAAAAAATATTTCTGGATTTAGTTTTAAATTATAATTATAATATTTAGAAATTAAGCCTCCCATGATAGAACATCTTTGACTCCTTCCATGCCCAATTCACTAATTTTGACACATTTATTTTCATGACTAAAATATTGTACTCTATTACCAATGATATTACATTTTGTTTGCAATATACAAAGAAGGGAAGAGATAGAGAGATAAAGGAAGGGAAAAGCAAAGAGCTAAAAAATAAATATAGGGTTATGTAGTGGGAATAGAGGGGAAGAGTGAGAGAGTTAGGGATGAAAATATGGGTACATAGAAGGGGAAGGAAAGGAGAGATAAAGAGAGGGAGAAGTGGGGAACAAACATTTATGGAGGTCTAGGAAAAGGGAGAGGCTAAGAGGTGAATGAATAGAGAGATTATAATACAAAATAAGAGAGGAAGAGGTAGCTAAATCTATAGAGAAAGTTAGAGTAAGATGGAGAGATCAATGGGAAGGGATAAAGAGTTATATAGGAATAGGACAAGGAATATATATATGTGTGTGTTTGTATATATATGTACACATATACAAATATAAATAAATAAATATATATATATATATATATATATACATATATATATATATATATATATATATATATACATATATATATATATATATACACACACATATATATATATATACATATATATATATATATACATATATATATATATATACATATATATACACATATATATATACACATATATATACACACATATATGTATATATATATATATATAGACATATATATGTATATATATATATACATATATGTGTATATATATATATATACATATATGTGTATATGTATATATATATATATACATATATATATATATACATATATACACATATATATATACACATATATGTATATATATGTATATAGACATATATATGTATATATATGTGTATATATATATATATATACATATATATGTATATATATATATACATATATGTGTATATATATATATACATATATGTGTATATGTATATATATATATATACATATATATGTATAAATATATATATGTATATATATATATATGTATACATATATGTATATATATGTATATATATATATATTTATATGTATATATATATATTTATATGTATATATATATATATATGTATATACATATATATACATATATGTATATATATATATGTATATACATATATATACATATATATACATATATATATATTTATACATATATATGTATATATATGTACATATATTTATACATATATATGTATATATATGTACATATATATACATATATATATATATATATACATATATATATACATATATATATATTTATACATATATATGTATATATATATATATATGTATGTATGTATGTATGTATGTGTGTGTGTGTGCACACTTATTTATATACATAAAAGAAAATATGGAGAGGAGAGAGAAATAGAGGGAGATAAAAGAGGGAGAGGAAAAGGGAGAAATATAATAATATTTTTACTTAAATATTTTTATAAGAAATTGTAATAAAATGGACAATGTTGTAAAACTTGTTGAAAAATGTCTAGTTAGGAAGATTTTGTTGAATTTATGAAAAATATCAATGAAGCATATGTTTAAAGTAAGAAATTATTATAGATGATTGGTTTATGGATCTCCCAAAAACTCAAGGAAAGTTTTACAATAATTTATAAACATGAAAACAAATTTAAACTTTTTAAGGAATTTCAAAAGACTATTCTATTGAAAATGCCTTCAAGATCTATTATCATATAGAGGACAAAGTACAAAAATTGAAGTATATTACTATGTCTCTTTCCACCACATAGATGCCTCGGTTTGATCCTTTTGTCTGCATCTTTCTTCCTTGGACATATTTTGTTCTCAAATTTTTCCACCTAAGAAATCTTAAATGTCTATATTGGAAAATATGGTATTGTTTGATCTAATCTCCGTCCAAAAAAGACATAAAATCTTGGCAAATATTTCATTTTTAGGGGCAAAAAGAACAATTTATATTTCCAAATCTGCCATATTCTTACAAAGAAATATTATTTTAAGTCTAATTTTAAAATTATATAGGTGAACTTTTTAAAATAATAGAAAAATCATTAATCATTATATAGGGTTCAATAGACTTGATATGAAGAGAATGGTGATTTCTTGTACACAAAATGGTGGGGCTAGGAAAAAATAATAAATCATTGTCAAAAAATTAGAACAAGATGGAAAAAAATGTGGCTTGAACTAAAAGTTTTGTAGAGCTTGAACAAATTCGCATCCCATATTATAAAATATTTTTTGATTAGGTGGAAAACTAACATATTTTAATAAGAATTTCTATAGAAAACTCTAAAATGAATTATAAGTATTTTTTATGTGTAACTTGGATCTCTATCTACCCCTTCCTCTTTATATATTTGTTTAGAGTTAATTTTCTATATCTTCGACATACCCTTTGCACAACAAGGTATGCATGCTAGTTCACTCCTACCATTGTAGAGGATGTTAGTAAATGTAATTATGTGTGTAGTAATTAATATCAGAATGCTACTTTTAATTGTAGTCTAGATTAATTATTTAGATGTATGCATGAATATGCGGCCTATGCTAACACACACACTTCAACATGGTCATTGTATGCAGATTCATCTTGGAATGAACATTGGATTGTTCATCTAAAAATTAGCCTGCAAAGCGACCTATTGCCTTCTATCTAAAGGGAATTGCTTGTCAGATATCCGCAGATTCAAGGTGTTTAAGCAACCAGACCCTATAAGAATGAAGGATTTGAATGCAATTTAAGCTATATGAATGTGCAAGTAATCTAGATGAAGTGCAAGCAATTAATCTAAGAAATAAAAGACATTAAACTAAAAATGTATTCATTATTAAGCTAGATGAATTTAAACTAAGAATGCAAGATGTATGTAAAAATATGAGCAAATGTGAGTATGAAATCCAGTAGCAATTCAATGGAAATTCTCGAAATTCATCCTCTCAAAATGAAGAGATGAGGGTCTCTTAAATAGACTTTCTTGGAATCCATCAATGGTTGAGATCGATTTCAATCAATGGTCAAGATTAAAGGTGAAGTTCAGTCATAAAGGGAGATTCCCAAATTAAAGGGAGTTAATAGATTTAATTTGAGTAAAATAAGGAGTTAACTGATTCAATTTGAGTAGAAAAAGGAGTTAACTGATTTAATTCATTTTTGGTCAATAGTGAACTGGAAATTTCCCTTTTTTGAACTGAAGAGAGATTTTGGTGAAATATTTAATTTAATAAAATGAGATATGCTCTCATAATTACCTTTTCTATTTAATTAAATAATCTATTAATTAATTAGAGATACTTTTCTCATTTAATTAAATAACTTCATTTAATTAATTAGGAATGACTTCCCATTTAATTAAATAATTTTGTTTAATTAATTAGAAGTAAGTACTCCATTTAATTAAATAATTTCATTTAATTAATTAGAAATACCTTTCCCATTTAATTAAATTATTACATTTAATTAATCAAGATAGGAATATTTATTAAATTAAATAAATTGAATTCCATAGTACATTAGCCTTAGGATATAATTTAATTTAATTAAAGTATAAATACTTAATAATTAAATTATAATTAAATCAAGTAGGTTTAATGTGACTAATATGAGTACATACTATAGGAATTAAATAAGAAATATGATGAATGCATATTAGAGTATTAGGGTTTTCTGCATTTGACAATTAAGTCAAGTAGTGAATAACAAAATGAGAATTGCCTATTAGAATAGGACTTAGAAATTATCAAGAATAGACCAGAATTGGTATAATGGAAATGACCCAATTTTGGGGTATTACATTTTACCCCTCTTTGAATGAATGTGCGAGCAACACATTCAATTCAAAGATAATCATAAAGCATGATGCGAACATGAGATTGGTTTTGAAGGTGATGACATAGAGACCAGTTGATAAGCTTTTAAGGACTATCTCTAGAACAAAACTTAATCCTAAGGGATCCAAGAAGAGCACTTAGATACCTAAGATTGATAGCATTTAAAATATTGTCTCCATAACAGAGCGTAATCATTAATGATCTAGACAAAACATCTAGATACCTAAAATTAATAGCATTTAGAAGATTATCTCCAGAATAGAGTTTAATCTTCAAGGATCTAGATAGAACACCTAGATACCTAAGATTGAAAGCATTTAGAAGACTATCTCCAGAACAGAGCTTAACCTTCAAGGATCCAGATAGAACACCTAGATACCTAAGATCGATACAAGATAACAAGGTCCAATCATGAGTCATAGAATCATCCCCAGAATGAGGTTTGATTCTCAAGAGTCAGGGTTTAGACTATCCCAATACCTATCCGTCGAACTCTGAGAAGAGTTGTTATAAGGTTGATCAATTGATGAAAATATAAGATAGATGGCAAAGATGCCAGATAGAAGGGAACAAGATGCCCCGAGTGATGAGATGCCCCAAATGACGAGGACATGAGATGGGAACTAGATGCCCTGAGCAATAAGTATTTAATGATGTAATCATCCTACCCCCTCGGGAAAAAAATAGAAAGATGACACACCAAAAATATGATTTGAAGCAGTATATCATGAGATATAGAAGAAATTTGAGATTCAACAAAATCTAGTAGAGATCATAATGATCTAAAGAAGATTCAGGGTTGATTTGAAATGATTGCAAAGTCGCAAAGACCAAGTTTGACCAAAAGGTGACCAAATTTAGCCATAGTTGACTTAAGTTGACTATTTCCAAAATTAATTTTGAAAATATGGAGAATGTAAAGTTGAAAGGATTCCAAGAATCACAAAGTATCAGAAAGATTTGGGCTGCACAAGCGTTCGATCACGTCAGTCTCTAAAATTTTAAAACACATTTTTGAGGCTCTTAGGTGTGTCAAATTTTGAATTTGATCCCGAAAATGGATCCAAAATGGTCCAATTAGCCAGGGGTGTGATTTTTGCGCAAATCTGAGCACTTTGAAAAATTTGGTCAACACCTATACAAGGGCTCGAAGGGTCATTTTCAATTCATTTGTGATTTTGTCTTGTAGTGATTTTGAGCTCTGATAGAGACATGGCAGTGAACGTGAGATATCATCATTTTGAGCACTCTAGATGACACACCCGGCTAGCAGACTACAGACCACCAGTAACTCATCAATTTTCCATCTTTGTACTTTTGTTTTCATGCATTTCAAGGTCATTTATTGCACATTTTAGCATGTTTTTTAGGGGTCAAATCTTTCTTCACGCGAAGATCTTCTTTCTTCGCATGAAGATTTAGGGTTGTCTATTTCTTTGCGCATGATGGTGATGATCTTCGTGCGGGAGGCATTTGGTTTTGTGCAAAGAAAGAGATTCTTCATGCAAGTCAATTTGGTTTTCGCACAGTCTTCTTTTCTCACGCAGACATTGATTTCTTCGTGCAAGCAACTCTTTTTTTGCATGAATGCGCGATTCTTCGTGTGAAGAAAGAATGTCTTCGCGCAAAACTGTATAATTTCACGCGAGATTTCATGAATTTCACATGAAATTCCATGACATTTTTGACTTTCGCACTTAAAAATTGCATTTTATTTCGTTTTGATGCGTCATTTTGATTTGATACTGATCCTTTGTTTGTCATTTTTTGCTGTGCGTGCAGGAGGTCTTTGGAGATGTTGCATTTAGGTCACACTATCTGCCATATGGAGAGTTATTGCGGAGTCAGGATGACGCAAATCAGGCACACATTGCCCGATTGGGTTTGTCTTCTCTATGCCGGATTCCAGCCGTGATGGTGAATCATGACTTACTCATAGCTTTGGTGGAGCATTTCCATTCAGAGATGAACACCTTCCACTTGCTGATGGGGAGATGACCATCACTCTGGAGGACATCTGGAGGATTCTAAGGATTCTTTTCCACGGCACTCGGGTCATCTATTATACAGTGCCTCAAGCAGGGATAGAGGCATTATCACTTGTGTTTGAGAGAGAGCTATCGAGAGGGAGGGCCATCAGCTGGGATGAGCTCATGCATACCTATGGACTAACACACAGGCTGGCATCTGTGCTAGCTATATTCTTGAGCTATTTCTTATGTCCTAACAGAGGACAGCATGGTTTGGAGTGTGAGTGGGGGGTCAAGCTCTGTAAGATGGTTGAGGCATCCAAGATCTTTGGGTGGGGTCAGTGCATGTTAGCACATATTTTTCATGAGATGCATGAGGTCATCTTCCATGAGAAGAAGACCATGACAGCGGGAGTATATGTGCTACAGATATGGGCCTGGGAACATCTCCCTATATGTAGGCCAATTTTTGAGGATGCCCAGGAGCCCATGGAGCCCTATATTTGTAGATATCGAGGGCATATTACCCAAGCCCACTTGGGTAAGACAGAGTAGTGGAGGATATGTCTTGATGACCTAGTGTCTGTTGTATGGTGACCCTGGTGAGAGAGAGAGGACTGGGATGATGCTCCCAGAGAGTTATCGTGGATGTTCAGTTCTTGACCACTGGTGGGTAGGACAACATCTGTTATATAGAGATTTTTGATCTCTAGAGTGTGGTGGCAGTATGGTCGACCACAAGATATTATGCTTGAGTTCTGCACCTATGCCAGGTTACAGAAAGACATTGAGCGGGGGTGGCCAGCACAGATGGATCTAGGATGATCCATGATAGACATCCACAACTTAGCTACAATTCAGTGGGATTACCTGCTAGCGATAGTAGATGCCGGGATGACACCTGCATATCAGACATTTTTTATTAGCCATCCATTCCCACCTTTTACAAATCTAGTGGGGATGGCAGGGCAGGCAGTGTAGACAGAGAGACAGGCACCCCAGTAGCAGCAGGCATAGCCACAGCCTCCAGTTCAGCCATAGTAGCAGTCATGAGTTTGGCACCGAGTTCAGCAGATGCAGATTCCCACATGTCTGATGGGATCAGACCCAAGTGCTAGGGGTAGTGGGAGTGCACAGAGCCAACGTCGCCTACAAAGGACAGAGGAGGAGACCCCTTAGTAGGAGGCTCCATAGCAGCAGGTGCCACCACAATCGCAAGCACCACCACAGCAGCAGGTACCTGAGATGTTAGATGAGGATATGTCGGATCAGCCGATAGGTGGGGTGTAGGATGCGGTATGGAGGTACTAGGAGCGGGTTTGTGCGGCCTCCTGACAGTTGGGAGAGTTGCAGATTGCAATAGCAGTCTGGGATGCACAGCTAGTGGAGAGATAGCAGGAGACAGATCGTCAGAGGGAGCATGCAGAGACTACAGAGCGGAGGTTGGAGCTGGCACAAGATGAGATCTGCTTCCAGTCTGCTCGGGTTGCGTATTACTATGCTGCATACACTAGCGTCGTGCCAGATGAGACATTGCAGGTTCAGTGATTCTCTTAGTATGCACGAGAGTCTGGAGGCACATGACCTCCTGTCAGGCCAGATATGCCACCATCACCTCCGCCACCTGCTGCCCCTGCTCCTCCTAGAGGTGAGGGTTTGGGACAGAGTTAGATGATCTATGCATAATTTTTTATTTTGTTCCCTAGCTATGTATTGATTGGTGTGCGAGCACCACATGTATCATTTTTGATCGATTGCGCTCAAGTAGTGCCCATTTTTGTACTGACCCATTCTTTTGATATATATATACGAGATTTTGAGCTGATTATTCCTGTGTATATCTCATTGTCTATTTTTTTTTGACTTTTATGTACATGAGGTGTATGTTGTACTTAGATAGAATGCATATGTATGAACTGATATCTTATGTAGTGTTGCATGTTTTTGACAGTCATAGGTATTTCATTGAGGAGCGCATATTGACAAACCAAATGCTTGTGAAGCCATGGAGGAATATGATGCATGTGGAATATGAACAGAATTACCATCAAATTGCATGCTAATGCAAATGGAGTATGTAATGCAAGACTATGTTAAATGCAACCCTAGGTCTGGTTACCACGCCTCGATACTTAATCATCATTGTATATAAAATAAAGCTCGCATATTATACAATTTCCACTAACATTGCAATCATGAAAATATGAATATAACATATATTATTGGGTTGTCGGGATTAAATGTAAGCATTCGAGGCACAAGAAGCCAGAATGACGAGAACATTTGTCCCTTTTAATGTAGCAAGTTAACATAAGAATCAAAGCATAGACGCTAGGATGACCTGAATGTTGCTTGCATGAAAGGCCCACCAAACACATGGGAGATCTCTTTTATGCTAAGTACTCAGTATTCATTTTTTCCACAACGACCCTTGCATTCGTAACCTAAGACAAAAGTGCGCTAGATGTAGTCGCAGTGACCTGTAAGTTCACTTAGTAGGACGAGCATTAGTATGTACTATAGCATGAAGATTTCACTCCAACAAACAAGGAGAAGAACCAATGTTATTGGTGTATTCATATAAAAGGAGTCGAGGTACACATGGCCATCCAATATGAGCTAGAGGCTCTTATAGTGGACACCCCTCTTATAGGAATAGATCAACTTATTGGAACTAAACCCCAAGCAGAAAGCAAAGAAAAAGATCAAGCCCCTAGTCATTACTTCTCTAGTCGAAGATGACATCATTGAGTTGCTCAAAGGGATATGATAAAGAAAAACAAAGTAAACAAAGAAAATGCTCAGCATATCCAAACAAGTATATAATTTTTGAGTTCAATGTTTTGGGATTGATGTCAAGTGCTAATGTCTAGAATACATTCGAAAGAAATCTCTTCAGTAGGGTGACAACAGTAGGAAGATGCAGTTAGAACAACTGGTGACTGAGGTCAAAGAGGAATCTTCACGATGAAGAACCTAAGAAGAATTGAGCGATAGTAGATAGACATAGCCAGAATGACTGGTGACTAACGCAAAAGAGATCTTGCATAAAGGAATCTTGAGACATGACCTGAGCAACGGTAGGAAGACACAGCTGAAACAACTGGTGACTATTGCAAAATAGATTCTATGAGGAGAATCTCGAAAAGAGTGACACTAGCAATAGTAGGCAGATGTAGTCAGAATGACTGGTGACTGTCGTAAAGGATATTCTATGAGGAGAATCTCAAAAAGAGTGACACTAGTGATAGTAGGTAGATGTAGTCAGAATGACTGGTGACTGTCGCGTAGGAGATTCTATGAGGAGAATCTCAAAAAGAGTGAAACTAACGACAGTAGGCAGATGCAGTCAGAATGATTGGCGACTATCACAAAGAAGATTCTATGAGGAGAATCTCAAAAAGAGTGACACTAGCGACAATAGGCAGATGCAATCAGAACGACTGGTGACTATCGCGAAGGATATTCTATGAGGAGAATCTCAAAAAGAGTGACACTAGCGACAATAGGCAGACACAATCAGAATGACTGGTGACTGTTGCGAAGAAGATTCTATGAGGAGAATCTCAAAAAGAGTGACACTAGTGACAGTAGGTAGACACAGTCAGAATGAATGGTGACTATCACGAAGGAGATTCTATGAGGAGAATCTCAAAAAGAGTGACACTAGCCACAGTAGGAAGACACAGTGAGGACCACTGGTGACTGTCGCGAAGGAGATTCTATGAGAATCTCAAAAATAGTGACACTAAGAATTTTGAAGATTGCCTTATTGGATGCCTCAGCTTGGCCATTACCCTGGGGGCAATAAATGGAAGACCAATGTTGTGCAATCTTAAATTTCTTGCACAGTTCCTTGAGGTCTTTATTTTTGAACTATCATCCATTGTCAGTAATGATTGAGGATAGTATACCATATCTACAGATGATGTAGTTTGTGATAAAAAGTGCTACGGTTTTGCCATCAACAATTGTGAGAGGGACTGCCTCTACCCATTTTGTGAAATAATCTGTAGCAATGATAATGAACTTATGTCCATTGGAAGAGGTTGGGTCAAATCTGCCCCACCAAGTCAAAGGCCCATTGTTGAAATGGCCATGTTTTAGTAGAGGGAATCAGCTCTTTGGCTGGAGCGTGAATGAGATTCCCATATAGCTAACACTACTTGCAGGACCTAGCATATTTAATAGCTTCTTGTTCCATTTTAGGCTAGTAGTAACCAGCACGAAGGAGTTTGTGAACTAGTGTTAGGCCATTGGAATGAGATCCGCAAATGCCTTCGCGAACATCAATTAGTGCGTGTTTGGACTCGTCGGGTTCTAAACACCTAAGGAGTGTTCTGTCGAGACCTCTCCTATACAGATTGTCAGTAATAATGACATAATGTGAAGCGTTATAGATTAGGTAACATTTCTCATTCTAGGTCAAACCTTTTAGAATGGTTTGATTATGAAGGTAGGAATAGATATGATGGTAGTGGGATGATTCTTGTAATATAATAGAATAGATCATCCTAGAATCAGGTGTATCATAGGTTGGGTAGTGTAACACTTCCACCAAAAACTCATGTCATAGATCATTTTCTAGCATTTGTAGAAGGGAGGCCAGAGTGGCCATGGCGTTAGCCGCTTTATTATCTGCACCTGAAACTTGTTGGAAGGTGATGTGTGCAAAATATTTCGTCAAGTCATCAACCATGCATTTGTAAGGAATTAGTTTTTCATCCTTTGTTTGATACACTTCATTTACTTGGTTGATGACAAGCTGAGAGTCACCAAAGATATCCAACTGATCTACTCTCCATTCAGCTGCAATTTTCATACCATTGATCAAAGCTTCATATTCAGCAATATTATTTGTACAAGGAAACAAAATCTTGTATGCTTTGGGCAATGTGTATCTCTATGGTGTAATGAAAAGTAATCTAGCAGCTGATCCTTGTTGTGTGAAGGACCCATCGAAGAACATAACCCATGTATGGTGAGTGAGTGTTAGAATTGACTCATCTGGAAAATCAATGTTTATTGGTAGAAGACTTTGTATGGGTGCCTCCGCTAGCTGGTCTGAAATTACCTGTCCCTTTATAGCTTTGCGTTCAACATATTGGATGTCAAACTCACTTAGTATCATGATCCATTTAGCCAATCTTCCTGTGAGAGCTGCCTTACTGAGCAAGTACTTTAATGGATATATTTTAGCCACAAGCCGTGTAGTGTGGGCAAGCATGTAGTGTCTCAAATTTTGGGAAGCAAAGACAATTTCCAAGCAAGCTTTCTCAATAATGCTGTAGTTTTTCTTATAAGAGACCATTTTTCAGCTCACATAATAAATAGCTCTTTCTTTGTTGTCATTATCTTCCTAAGCCAACAGGATTCCCAAAGATGTTTCAGTGGCTGAAATGTATAAAAGCAAAGGCTTCCCATGCATAGGAGGCATCAAGATTGGTGGATTGACAAGATATTGTTTGATCTGTGTTAAGCTTTGCTCACAATCTTGGCTCCAATTGAATTTCACACCCTTATGGAAGGTCTTTGAGAAGGGCTGTGATTTATCTTCCAATTGTGAAATAAACCTATGAATAGATTGAAGCCTTCCCTGTAGTCCTCTCATCTGACTAATGTTCCAAGGTGGTGGCATGTCCATTATTGCTTGTACTTTTTCTAGATCTACTTCAATTCCCTTTGCAGAAACAATATATCCTAACAATTTTCCTGATGTGACACCAAATGCGCATTTCTTAGGATTGAGCCGAACACTAAATTTTTCCATATGATCTAAGATGGGACCCAAATCTTGTAGATGAGTATTGTGTTTAGTTCTTTTGACCAAGGTATCATCAATGTAGTCCTCCATGGTTCTATGCATCATGTCATGGAAAATTGTAGTAACAGCCCACTGATATGTAGCTCCAGCATTCTTTAAACCAAATGGCATCACATTCCAACAAAAGGTTCTCCATGCGCATGTGAAAAGTATTTTCTCTTGATCTTCTAGTGCAATTTTTATCTGATTGTATCCAAAAAAAATCATCCATAAGTGAGTACATCTCATAGCTAGCCATCATGTCCATGATCATATCAATATTAGGGAGCGAAAAGTCATCTTTAGGACATGCCAAGTTAAGATCATAGAAGTTTGTACAAACTCTAATAGATTTATCATGCTTGGACACAGGGACAATATTGGATATCAATTCAACATAATCAATTGCATGAATGAAACCAGCCTTCAGAAGTTTCTCCAATTTGGCTTTGACGAGCAATGCAGCATTAGGATGCATTTTCTGAAGTTTCTGTTTAATTGGTTTGATGCCTGGTGCTATGGACAAGTGATGCATGATAAGATCAAGATCCAATCCTGGCAATTCAGAATATGTCCAGGCAAAATTTATTTTCTTTCCCTTGAAAAAGGCAATGAATTGGTCCTTCTCTTCAGGCGACAATGACTGCACCAGATGTATCACATGAGGATGTTCTTCTGTGCCCAAGTTAATTGGTTGTGTCAGCTCTATTAACACTGACGATCTCTCCTGAAAGTGACTGGGAAGGACATCAAATATCTCATCCGCGGGTGCCTTAGAGAGGTTTTGACCCTTGGATATGTCTTTTGTTTTTACTTTTTTGGGATCTGACACTACGACAATGTGGTTTTCACCATCAGACCTCTTGCATTTTTTCTTTTTAATTATGTGACTAAGATATTTGATGTCGGCCTTAGTCATGTTGATGCTTTGCTCATTGGTGGAAGACATTATAGGTTTGATAGCGTTTATGTAAGAAGCAAGAGCATAGTCATTCTGGAATGTGGGGACTTCGTTAGGTGCATTGGGGTTCCAGTCTATAAGCTCGTGATGTGTGAGTGAGAGAGTAGTGGCTAGTTCGATTGCATTCATAGTATAGTCATTAAATGCATAGACGCCTCGAAATACTAATGTTAGGAATTGACAACTCTAGGACACTAGTTGGATCAGACCCCTGTGACCTAACCCTAGGCATTTCACCCACTTTGATTTGATTTTCATAGACATGCACTTGGTCAATGTCTTTATCAGTAGTCGCTTCTAAAAGATTGTCAAATTCATATTCATGAGAATCGGTGCTACATGGTGAGAGACTATAGAACTCCCCAATAGTGATAAGGACATACTCTCCTTTAGCCTCTACATTCTTACACAAATACTCAATACAACATGACTGACTAGATTCTCCCTTTTCTAAATGATATTTGAGTTGCTCAATATTATCCTCAGAAGAATCACTAGTATCATCCATAGTGCTAACACGTGGCACAAAGTCATCTGGCTTAGCAAAGAATTTAGCAAGATCATAAGGAATAGGATGAGGGTAAGAATCCTCATCATCAGATTCTTCCTCTCGAGTACCTGACTCAGATTGTGACTAATTTTCAAATGAACTCACAAGTACGAGTATGAATTTATTGGATCCCAAATGGAAGGGACCTTCTTAAACCCTAGGCTAGTTGTGTCATTGTTGCTTTGAGCTATTGCTTTGATAGGATCTATTATGCCATTGTTATTGCACCTGATAGGGCCAGTTCCCTTGTAACCAAAATGCTTCATAAGCTTAAGATCGGGTCCATATTTCTTAGGAGTGATTTCTCGAGCTTGTTCTATTAGGTCTACTAGAGCCTCTTCTTTGTAAAGTCATGCAACAATGGCTCTATTTTCACTTTCATCTTCTAAGGGAATTGTAGCTTTGACAAAAGAGCCATTAAACTTGGTCTGAGGTGTCAGCATGAATGGCTTCTTTGCTTCTGAGGGTCTCCCAAAATGTCGAGGCGACTCTAGAATAGATGTTAATGACAACACTCGTTCCATGTGGTACTCTCTCATACCAGTTTCTTTTAGTTTAAATGACTACTCAATTTGTTTTAGCTTATTGGCATGACAATCGATAGGTTCACGGTTAGCAGGGACAAAAGAATCGGCAGCTTTGTACATATTGTAGGTGTAGCTAGTAGTGGCAGGAATAGTAATTTCGAAACCATGAAATGGGAATTTAATGCATTGGTGGTATGTGGATGGCACAACACGCATCTCATGTATCTATGGCCGTCCCAACAGAATGTTGTAGGCTAAGGGAATGTCAAGCACCTGACAGGTGACATCCCTTTCGACAGGACCAACGCAAATTGGTAAAGTCACAAGACCTAGTGACTTTCATTCTACTTCATCGTACACTTTAATAGTGATCTTTCGTCGAGGATCAATAGAGTCCTCAGAATAATGCAATTGTCTAAGCAAAGCAGCAGAAACAATATTTAGGCCAGCGCCATTGTCAATGAGTACCCGATGAACACATGTCTGGTGGATCATAACCTCAATGTGTAGAGGCTAATTGTGTGGGTGATTCAGTGAGTTTTCATCCTCCTCGAAGAAGGTCATAAGATGAGGTGAAGTCGGGTGACCTAGCATGGATTGAAATTGCTCAAGATCAAGATCTTGAGGAACGTTTGCCTCAGTGAGGGCTTTGTCTAGAATTTTCCTGTGGGCAGGCGAGATTTTAAGCAGCTCAAATATGGAAATGTGAGCATTGGTTCGTTTCAACTGATCTAGAACACTATAACTGGTTGCAGTCAAGTTCATTGTGTGTTTTGCACCTTTACCAGATAGACCAGCAAGGGCTTTGTCCTTGTGTTGTTCAAGATTTGAAATAGGAGGTGTAGGGCCTTTGAGCACCAACTTCGCATGAGAGTGAGTAATAGCGTTAGCACAATGTTGTGAAGACACATTATCCATGTTATTGGAAGTAGGGCCTCTTAAGACAAATGGTGTCTTGGGTTTGTCATTATCTTGCTTCCCCTTTATGGTAATAACGTTGTAGTATTCAAAATCTATAGGTTCAACCATGTGAATGACATTGTCATCATTGGAATATGTATAGTTGACCTTATTGTAGGGTTCTGGTTTCGAAGTCTCTCCTTTTTCATAAGCTAGGAAAGGCTCTTTGAATGCCTTATAGTCCCAATTTTTGTTATGTCCATCTACCACAAGTTCACCAGCATCAATCATGTGTTGGACTTTATGATGCAAGTTTATACAGTTGCTGGTTTTGTGTCCCTTGTTTTGGTGATACTCACAAAATGAGGTCTCATTCCACCATGGTGGACGTGGTTGTGGATCATAGGGATGAGGGTTATCCATTGGTGAGATAAGCTTATGTTGTAGCAATGTTTTGTAAACCACATCAAAAGGTTCTCCCAAAGGTGTATACTCTCACTTGGGTCGTGTTGCCCATGAGTTTCTTGATTTGTTTCTAGACATCTTATTGTCAGGGGGAGGCTTCTCAGCATTTTTGGATGCTTTGAGGCAATCTATGAGATTAAAAGTTGCTTTAGCAGCTTTTGGTGTGACATTATCAACAACCCCATCATGTACAATTTCTTAGTACTTGTTGACATGTTTGGTTTTATCCCTGTTGGAAGTGGAACCTTGTTTTGTGTATCTCTGAAGAGTGAGCTCACCTTTCTTGACCATAAATTCTTCGATACAGATAGCCTATGTAATCATGTCTTCAAAGGTACGTGGACCTTGTAGTTGGACTCTATACCCGAAATCAGGTAACAGGTTATCAGTGAAAATGTCGAGCTTCTCCATTTCTGGGATTTTATGAGAATACTTAGTGTAAAGTTGTCTCCACCATTGGAGGAAAGTGAGAAAAGGCTCACCAACCTTCTATTTAAGGTTGCATAGATCTCGAATATTTATAGGATGTTGAAAGTTATGAGAATATTGCCAAACAAATGAATTAGCAATTTCATCAAATGTCTTGATACCAAGAGGTAAATGTGAGAACCACTCCAAAGCTTGACCACCTAGGCTTCTAGGGAATAAACACATAAGGTACGTTTGATTGTGTATAAACTCCATAGACAAAGCACCAAATTCCTGCAAGTGATCTTTGGGATCAGTAGTACCAAAGTACTTGTCATATCTGGGTAGCTCTACGCCTCGTGGGAAAGGCGACATGTTTATACTTTTGTCAAATGGGAATGAACAAAGAGTGTCCAATGTGTATGTCTTTGTGGGTTTCTCTTTCTCATGCATCATTTGAGCCAATTGGTCTTGCATAATTTTCAGTTGTTTTTGGAGTTTAGCGGTCTCAGTTTCTTCTTCATGTGTGATAATGGTCTCCACATTGAAATGTGTGGGATGTTTAGCTCCCTCTTGGGCAAGTTTGAGAAAGTACTTTTCTTTCTCTTCGTTGAGTAGGATTCCCATGACCTTCTGAAAGTTTTTGTCTCTTCGAAATTTTTCTATGTGTTCAGGAAGGATTTCCACCTTTTCCTGTTCCTCATCAGTGTCATATTCTTTCTCTTTCTCCTTGTCATCCCTAGGTTGTTCTTGATATCGACTATGGCTACCCTATTCAGGTTCACGATTTGTCATTATAGGAATGTGTTCAATTTCCATACATTGTGTTTCAAAAGGGTCTGTGGAGAAAGGATCATACATTATATTTGGGAATGTAGGACCTCTACCTATTTTAGTATCCTCTTGGTAAAAAGGATTTCTAATTTTTTGCAAAATTGGAAAATGTTCGTTGAACTTGAGATGACCTTGCAGGTGAGGAAGACTGTGAAGATGCCTCACTAGCCAAACTGGATACAAATTGTGTAGCAAAAGGAAAGCTATCTCTGTCGCGATTATGACCCCTAGCATGACCACGTCTAAGGTTATCGGGATAAAACATGTTGTCACTTCTGGTTGTGACAGTCATAGGCAAGGACAAGAAGCTAGAACCTGGACAAGGACTACACTAAGATTGAATCTCAAAAAAGACAAGATAATAGCAAGAATGTTGTTCACTAAGGCACAAATGGTCTAATTTAAAGGCTAGAATAGCCAGAGATTACGACCATTGCGACACAAAGTATGACAAGCATTAAGACGAGGACCAAAATTACTTATGAGACGAGACTAGTCAAGGTATAAGACACAAGTTTTTAGCTAAATGAAGTGTCACTATTTCAAGACTGTTTGCAGACAGAGAGCGATAAACGGATGCAGAAAAGGACAGTGTGTAGGCTGCATATAGCTAGAATAGACCCAAATTGGTAATGCTAATACAAAGTCTTGCGCGAAAAACCTTTATGGGTCACTCGAAGAAATTTTACAGGTCACGCGAAGAAGTTTCTGTCTCACGCGAAGTTCAGTAACAGTGGTTTAATTTCGTGCAAAAATGTTCACAAGATCATGCAAAGATTCACAACAGCAATTTAATTTCACACGAGGACAAAATGGCTTCACGCAAGTGTTAGATGATTTCGTGCGAAAGGGTAGAATAGTTTCACAACAGTGACTGATTTTGACAAAAAATTTGATCATTCCAATAACCAGGCAAATAAATAGGCATGTACAACAGCAAGCAAGTGATTTCAAGCACGTCTGAAAATAATGAGCAAGGGAAAAAGCAACCTTGCGCATGAACAATCAAGTGACTTAGTTTTTGCTAATCCCTAAGAGAGCTATTTGTGTACATTTTCAAAGAGTTTTGCAATCACACACACATCTCTAGAAAGTAAAAGTTGGCCTCTCTAAAGTATTTAGTAATGGTTTGACTCTGCAACTTTTATGACTCACAAGGGTGACCTCCAATCCCGGTGCATCAAGGTTTTGACACAGTCCGAGAACTTAATCTTCAAGAGCTGCTAGGGAGATCTGACAACCCACAATGAACCACACCCATGGAGATTTCTTCCACAAGGACATTTATATAGTAGTTGTCACTATCATGGCAAAAAAGGCTATTACTGCTTGAGGTTCCGTCATCATAGTTTTCCCTGTAGAGGGATTGTCTGCTATGGTTAACCCTCTCTAAAGGTGACTGACTCACAACAGTGTACCACAAGGGGACTTAGCTTCCAGATTCAAGGTTTTGACACCTTTTCACCTTTAGCCCAATCAAAGCAGATAGATTAATCCAACACACTAAACTAAGATTATCTCTTAAAGATCTATGATATCATCTCCCAGTGATCTATCAACCTCTCTGGAGAAAGGATGCCTTAATCAACAAGTTGAAGATTCATCTATCTGCGAGGTGCTCAAAGTATCCTCCTCACCTACAAGGAATCCGTCTTAGAGAGGAGTTTCACTAGGAACCCACTCCCTCAAGATCAATGAATAGTGTTCATGGGGGCTTAATTACTATGTGTGTATAGATGTAAATTTTCGAAAGCAAGTCTATCGAAAAGCAATGTAAAAAGAACAAGGTGGTACACTTAACGCTTTAACTAATGTGAAGTGAGTCCAAAGATGTGGAAAATTTAACCCATCACACAAGCTAACATGAGTCCACAACTCAGAAACTAGTGAGTTCTAGAAAGCACAAAAAGGTTGCCTAGTGGAGCCTTTAACGCTTCTGTCCTATAGACCCCTCCCCTTTAATGTGGTGCTAATCTTGCAACCACAGGATGGAACGAGGGGATGACGGATTAGCGAGTCCAATAACCCAAAATAGCTATCTAAATTTATCACTAGTACCTAAGCCTACTAAATGAATACTAACAGAGATCACACCCTAGTATCAAATTATGCATGTGTTGTAAAATGAAAATACGGAAGGAAGCACACACAAGCTCGACATGAGAGATGTTTATTTTAGATCCAAATGAAGTGTTATCTACTGAGGAAGGTTACCTGGTGATCCTCGCAACATGCTTAGTAGATTTTACCTATTTTTAGTGACTTTATCGCACTTTTCCAATTGTCTTGCAAACCGCTATTATGTTGTTCCAAAAAAATTAGAAAACACAGAAACACTAGAAACCATGAATAGTCAGCAGAAAAACAAGAAAACATGAAAATCAATGCAAAAAAAACATTGCCTCTATCAGCAGAGTTTTGCATGAAATTCCTGACAGTTCATGCGAAGAAGTTTTACAGCTCACACGAAATTATATTCAGCTCGTGTGAATAAACCGGTTTCACGCGAAGTTTCACATGCCCAAGAACTTTCTCGTGCGATGTGGAAAGAATCTTCGCACAAAGATTTTGGATCCTCGTGTGAAAATAAACAATCTTGCACAAAGATTCTCGAATCTATACAGAATAGTATGGACAGAGAACAAAAAAATGATTAAAAAATATAGAAGAGGCTAGAAAAATTGATTTTTGGGCCCCACGGTGGGCGCCAAAAATGTATGTGTGAATATGTGGCCTATGCTAACACACACACTTCAACATGGTCATTGTATGTGGATTCATCCCGAAATGAACATTGGATTGTTCATCCGAAAATCAGCCTACAAAGTGATCTATTGCCTTCTATCTAAAGGGAATTGCTTGTCAGATATCTTCAGATTCAAGGTGTTTAAGCAACCAGACCCTGTAAGAACGAAGGATTTGAATGCAATTTAAGCTATATGAATGTGCAAGTAATCTAGATGAAGTGCAAGCAATTAATCTAAGAAATAAAAGATATTAAACTAAAAATGTATGCATTATTAAGCTAGATGAATTTAAACTAAGAATGCAAGATGTATGTAAAAATATGAGCAAATGTGAGTATGAATTCCAGCAGCAATTCGATGCAAATTCTCCAAATTCATCCTCTCAAAATGAAGAGATGAGGGTCTCTTAAATAGACTTTCCTGGAATCCATCAACAGTTGAGATCGATTTCAATCAATGGTCAGGATTAAAGGTGAAGTTCAGTCATAAAGGGAGATTCCCAAATTAAAGGGAGTTAATAGATTTAATTTGAGTAAAATAAGGAGTTAACTGATTCAATTTGAGTAGAAAAAGGAGTTAATTGATTTAACTCATTTTTGATCAATAGTGAATTGGAAATTTCCCTTTTTTGAACTGAAGAGAGATTTTGGTGAAATATTTAATTTAATAAAATGAGATACGCTCCCATAATTACCTTTTTTATTTAATTAAATAATCTATTAATTAATTAGAGATACTTTTCTTATTTAATTAAATAACTTCATTTAATTAATTAGGAATGGCTTCCCATTTAATTAAATAACTTTGTTTAATTAATTAGAAGTAAGTACTCCATTTAATTAAATAATTTTGTTTAATTAATTAGAAATACCTTTCCCATTTAATTAAATAATTACATTTAATTAATGAAGATAGGTGTATTTATTAAATTAAATAAATTTAATTCCATAGTACATTAGCCTTAGGATATAATTTAATTTAATTAAAGTATAAATACTTAATAATTAAATTATAATTAAATCAAGTAGGTTTAATGCGACTAATATGAGTACGTACTATAGGAATTAAATAAGAAATATGATGAATGCAGATTAGGGTTTTCTGCATCTAACAATTAAGTCAAGTAGTGAGTAGCAGAATGAGAATTACCTATTAGAATAGGACTTAGAAATTATTTGAAATAGACCAGAATTGGTATAATGGCAATGAGCCAATTTTGGGGTATTGCATTAGATACATAATTTTTCATCCATATTAATGATGCAAACTGATGTTTTTTCTTTTCAAAAATCCAATCACATTCATAAAGCTATGGATTCTTTGGTAAATTGAAAATTAATAAGTTGCATACACTTTTTTTCCCCTTAGAAATGATACAAAATTTTTGGTGATTTTATCCAATTCAAATATTTCCAATCTATTTTAAGAACTAAAACATAAATTTTATAGGTTAACCTCTAGAATATGTTAGGTGATGAAAAAATTAATATGACTAATTATGATAGAAGACCATTTTTTGCTAATATTTATGTTTGAAATGATACAAAGGGTCTTCTATAAGATTTGGCTATTAGGTTAGTTACTCAATAACTAGTGGCCTAATGAAAAATACAATAAAAGGAAAAAAAAAGAGCTAATATAACATGAATAAATTGTATTCCTAGCAATAATAGAATAGATTGGATCAAATGAATAATTGAATTCACTAATATTAATTCATTGAATATTACAAAGGAGATCCCTCTTTTTAACTTTACAAAGGTGGAGATATGAAGACATTTAGCACAAGTGGCTTTGTTAAGGTTTCTAGGAGCGATGGAGAGTTGACTATTTAGGATGATGATGGAGACCTAGATGGCTTATTGGTTTGGAAATTTTTTTTATGTTGGTTGTGTGGCTATGTGTGTTTTTTCTCTGTGCCTCTCTATTGGAGGCATAGTATAGTTATTTTTTGTGTTATAAGGGAGCTCTATTGTTGTTGGTTAGGTGCCTTTTTTCTCTTCCCCTTTGTTTTGTGGTTTCCCTTTTTGAGTGTGATTTCTGCCCTTGTTTGGGTGCTTTGGCTTGGTTGTGTGAGGGTTTCTTTTAGCATTTTCTACAAGGTAAAGTAATTTTGGGTTTTGGGGTTATCTACAACCATGGCTCTTTCTAGCTTCATTGGCCTTTCCCTTTTCAGTGAATCCTCTTCCATTGAGGGTTCTTTGGTTCAGATCTAGATAATAGGATGTTAGGGTTCTTCTAGTTTCAATGAGGGTTTGGTCTTTTTCCTAAGATTTCATATGACTACTAGATACTTCTAGGTTTTCGTATTGAAGACTATGGTAGACTTGTGTGTTGCTTTCCTTGTGGTTAGGCTTTTAGTGCATTGTTGGATCTTTTTTCTTCCCCACTACTCTATTATTCTTCCCTTCCATCGCTACTAAATTTGGTGGATTTGAGGAGGTTGTGTTACACTCTTAGCTCTTTGGTGACTTTAGCTTTTTAATGCTAGTTTCAGTTGAGGGGATTTATTTTTCCCCCTTCTCTTCCTTTTTCATTTTGAAGGTATTCCCTAGTTAGTTATCTTCCAATGAGGCTCTTATTAAGGAGAGCTTTTCTTTATGGAGCTGCAATCTCACCTAGTTTCTTTGTGGTAGTTGTGGTATTCTCTCCATTGTTCACTTCTTTTGAGGTGGAGGTACATTCTTAGGAGGTGGATTGTTGTTGGTAAGAAGAGTCATGATTGTTTGGGTGTTCTTCCTTGCCTAAATGTTGGGTGGAATGTTTTCTTCTAGCTAGTTGTCTTCATTTGGCTATATGTTCAATCCCTCTCCTCCTTGGAGTGATCCCCCTCTCTTTACAATTGTTTGATTCTTCAAGATTCCTTCTTTCTTATGTATGTCATTTCCATTCATTTTTAGAGGGTTTTTGTGGCATTTTGATCTACCTAGAGTTTTTATTTTTTCAGTTGGTTTCCCTTTTTGTTACTCTTCCTTGCCCCTCCTTTCCCTAGTGCCAAGAGTTTACTTTGGTGTCTAGTTCGAGGTTTTTGCTGAAACCTCTATATTTTTAAAAATGCAATCTCTTAGTTTTTGGAGCCTGGGTCTTGCTAGTTGTGACACAATTTAAATGCTTTTTGAATTCACCTCTTGTGATTTCCTTCCTGCTTGCCTTTTAGGCTTGATGTTTTTTTCTATGATCTTAATCAGAACTTGATAAAGGTGAAATTATAGTTCATAAGATTACAAAAAGCCTCGTAATCTTACTTCTCATGATCTTATGACATGATACACAAAGTAGATTATTGCCTAAATAAGGTAGAAAATTAAAAGTGCCAAGCATCTTCTAAAAAATTATCAACCACAACTCAAAATCTCTAACCATCAAGACAACTACTCCGAATAAATATTGTGAGATGTCAATATGGATAAGAATTTCGACAAAGGTGAGATGTTTATAAATAAGAGAAGAATCATCACCAAAAACAAAGCTTCTAATAGCATTGCCAATATATTTAAAGGACGATTTAGTATGAAATTGAGAGACAAATGAAGAAGTCTAGCCGAAAGAGGAACAATACAAATAGATTCAATAAGAAGGTTTAAGGGAAGGGACCCAATACAATAACTAATTAAAAAATGATTTATCTATAGCGGAAAGCAATAGTCAACTTAGATATTAGGCCCACTCAAGGCAAAATGACGTTCTGTGAAACTTCTATCATTTAATTTGCATGTAAGTCTTACATCGCCCATATTTATGGATGGCAAATGTCAATGATTTTAGTCAATTATTATTATTTTGCATGCTTTGATTTACCTGGCTACGTCAAAAAGGAAAGCTCCGTTTCTTTGCACCCACAAACAAACACGCCCACGACACTGAACAAATTGAAAACTAGACCTCGTGAAAGCGAGAGTGAAGCTACCATACATTTTCACTGTTCTCATAATTTGAAGCAACATACAAGTGAACAGAAGAAAAAATGGATCAACATTAAAATATGTAGTTAACAAAGAGTGAGAAGGATCATGATACTTCAGTCGAGTTTGAACCGGCGGAGATATAAACGGTTATCGTGTAAGTATTGAATGCTAATTTCATAAAGGGTTGGTTGTTTAAACATTTCTTTGTGTAGAATAAGAAAATGCATTGCTATCACAACGAAATAACCATGCACCATCATTGTCTCCCTGCCTTGGAAGATTTATAGAGATTTCTGAAGACCCAGTTTTAGTCATTTTGTGAGCAGGATTGTTTGTTGAAGTATGTCGAGCGATACGAAGATGAGAGCATGTTTTGATGTTTACAAAATTACTTATGAATTGTTGATTTGATTAATATGTTGTCAATAATTAAGTCATTGTATCTAGTATTCATTTAGTTCATAATTTAAATTATTGAAACATTATATTTAATTTCTATTGATTGACTTTAAATTAGTGAGTGTTAATCTTGACTATTAAATATTTTTCAGTATAGATGCTAGTTATATAAGTTTTGTATAGAATATTTTTAACGTCAAATTATAACATGTACACTTTTAAAACGTATCATTTGTTTTCATAATCATGGGTAGATTAAGTTTTCATAACTTTGGGTAGGTTTACTACACTTTAAAAAACCATCATTAGTTTTTCCATGTGCAGATTTAATTTTCATAACCTTAGATAGGTCTAGTTTTCATAACCTCTGGCAGGGTTAGTTTTCATAACCTTAGGTAGGTTTAATTTTCATCTAAAAAAGAATGTATTATATAGTTGAACGAATATTAAGTCATGATATAATATAATGATTACAAGATAATCATGTTTCTAAGAAAAGATCAACCTTAGATGTGATCCCCTCATTCATCTAGTGATCAATCATAGGTTGGAAGGTCTGTAGGATATCACTCTGTAAGTTACTGTCAATCTGGTCTAGTGGGGGATTATACATTGGAAATATGTGTTGACTCTTTCTTCTATTTGGTCCATTTTAGTAACCTCCTTGTTATTATCATCCTCTAACAAGTTTATATAGTGTTTCTCTATTTTCTCCTTGAGGCTGATCTATGGAAGAACGCTTTGTTTTTGTCTCCCTCCTCTAGCTATTGGACCCTAGATCTCTGTCTCCAAAAGACTTACTCCTTATTCACAAGGGATTTTAATTTGTGTTGGCACTCCCTTTCCTCCTATTATTGCACTACCTTAGCTCCACTTTGGGCAATTTGATTTTGGAGCTCAACCAACTTTTTTTTCGTATGCTTCTTTTTGTTGGCTAAACTTTCAAATGATGATTTGCACCATTCCTTAACCTCACAAATTCTCTCAACTTTTCTGGCAATTAAGAACATGGTTCTACCTTCCACTAGGTCCTTCCACCAACATGCAACACAATCTTTGAAATCATTATGCAAGTGCCACATAATCTCATATTTGAAAGGTTGTCATCTTGTTAGACTTTGTATCTAGGGGAATAGAAGAATGGAATGATCCGTGATGGTCTGAGGATAAGCCTTAAGGTTAGTATACTTAAGAAAATTCCATCTAGCAGAGATAAGGGCCCTGTCAAGCCTAACTAGGATCAAGTTTTTCCAGAGTCTATTGTTGGACGAGGTGAAGTCCGAGCCTTGGAGGTCAATATCTATCAGATTGTTTCTTCTCAGGAAATCCTCCAGATCCTACATACTACCCGAGAAATCTTCCAGTCCCCCCATCTTTTTTGAGGGGTACAAAGTAGTGTTGAAGTCCCCAATACGTATGATATTTCCTGGTCTTATGGAATTAGCCATAGAGGTGGCCTCATCCCAAATAGAAATCCATCCATTATAAGTATTAGGGGCATAAAAATTGAAAATAAACTAGCTACTAGACTAGTTGGTGAATTTAGTAACAACAACATGGGTGCTAGCAAAAATATCCACTCCCAACACCTTACCAAGATTTTTTAGCGTGGCAGTCCCTCCAAAAACACCATTAGCCTCACAATAAGTATAGCTAGCACCTAGCTAGACATAACTAGCCACACTTGAGAAGACCTGCATGGTCATTTTAACTTCCAGTGAAAGAATCAAATCACCATTGTGTCCAATGATCTTTTGTTTGATTTCATATTGTTTCCTGTGGCTATTTAGCCCTCTCACATTCTAGTATATGACCTTCATCTTTTATAGCTCTGAGATTCCTTCAACATTCTCTATTTACCCTGAGAAATCTCCTTCTCTATTTCCTTTTGAGAATGATCCTAGTTGGAGATCAACCATCCCTCTCGGCTGATCTGACATCCACTTTATTCCCTTCTTTGTTCTTTCTCGTTGGGACTATCCATTCAAAATTCTTGTTAAAAGAGTAAAAAAAATGTAAGATTTAAGAAATATCTTCTTTGTGACAGATCTAAATAATCCATAATCCATAACATAACAATAAGCTTAGATAAAAGATGGTCCTTTTATAATCTTGATTTAGATATATAAGTTAAAAAATTTAATTTTAAATCATAATAATTTTATTCATAAAATAAATTATTGAAGAAGATTTTAAATTATAGATATAATTATATTATTTTTTTAAAAACAAGTCATATAATATTCTATCTTTATAGGGAGAAAAATCAACACATGCAATTTAACTCATAGATCATAAATACGATCTCATTAATTTATATTAAATTTATGTACATGTACTATAAGTATAGAATTCTTTCTACCCATATAATTAATAATTATTTCAGAAATATAAGTCCATCCCAAAATACAAGTTCTAAACAAAATGTTCTTATTTTACATCAGACATTTCACACAGAAAATGAAAATTGACGAAACGAGATACTAATTCGTAACTGTATATAGATTAATGGGTGCGAAAATTCTCTCTACAAAATGTATGGTTGAAATTTTTTTTAAAATTTAGAAATGTACTAATTTTTTTAAAAAAATTCAGCGTTTAATCTTCATGATCTGCACATATTTTTTGATCGAAAACAACAAAATTTTAAAGAAAAATTCACTATGTTTTTGTGAATCTGAAAAAAATATGTATGACTTTTGTTTATCTTTAGTACAAATTGTCTAGAGAATAGCCAGTGCATCTATATTAATATTACTTACAGAAGAACCCCATAGGAGCTAGGCTGCAACATCCTATTTGCCTTAATATTTTCCTATCCATTCAGCTTTAACATTTGGATATGTTTTCTTCAGTTCATCAACTGAACACATAAGAAAATAGTCAACCACATGGTTACAATGTAAAAAATATAATACCCATGCAAAAGTAATGCTAAGGTTAAAAGCATTTAATACCAATCTAAGTAAGGTTAAAAACATTTAATACCAATTTGATCCTTGCATCCTGAATTGTGTTTGATGATAACTTTCCTCCCATCAACCTTCTCAACTTCCTAAAACCCTTGAACGTCCTTAAGAAATCGCTCAATGTCTTGTTTTGATGTAAGAGAATAAACTTTCTTTATCTCAATTATAGTGCGCTCAAATTCCATGTTATCCTCTAATATCTCTTCTTATTCTTTCTTTCCTTAAGTAGTTCTACTCAATGTTATGAACAGACTGGGGCTGACCTATTTAAAAAGAAAACTAACGTTGCCTACAATAAAGCATTATTGACAAAATATATTTAAACTTTGAACATAATGGAAAAGAAAGCTACAACCATTTACATCGACAATTTTATTTTGGTATATCTTGTCATTTTGTACACCATGTTATTATATCTATGTTTACGTGGCTTAATTATAGAGTGCATCATCTCCACCATCAAAGTCCTAAGGTAACATCATTTCAAATCAAATTTAGTCTCTAACTTACCATGGCTAAGTTTTATCTTTCATCACTATAGTTCTAGTGGAGCTCACACATCACACATGGTTCAACTTAAGAAAGCCCCCTTAAAGTACATTGTCTACATATTTGAATGCCAAAAGTGATGAAATTGTGTGGAGTAAAATGAGATACTTAGTTTGGACTTTCAACATGTCAAATCCCTAAGACTAATTTTTGGAAAAAATTTCACTGTTCTTTTCGAGGTTCATGATATAAGCTTAACCGCTTCATATGTACTATAAGTTGAGTGGTTGTATCATGCATTTATAGATTGGTTTTTTGGTATAATGACAACCCTACTCTAACAAGTAGTATCATAGCTTTGTCACAGGCTTGAGTCCTCAAACCCTTAGGTAATGCTGAGGGGGAGATTATTTGCAAACTTTTCTATGCTTCCCTTAGGATTTGTGACAAGGGACTAACTGCCTCTTGTGTACTATAACTTTAGTGGTTGTATTGGGCACTGATAGATCATTCTTTTGGTGCGATGATAACTCCACTCTAACACTAATATGGTTAGTTTCACTATTTAATTATTTTTGGCTAAATTTTGGATAAATTAATCTATAGGGCCACGTAATAAAGAACATTGAATTTTAATTGATGAAAATACCTATGCAATAGAGGCATATATCTTCATTATCTCAAGAACTCATTTCTAATTTTTTACTTTCTAGATGACTTATAATTCAATAATATTGTAATAAAGGTAGTTCATATTCAGTAAACATTATCTAGTTGAGAAGAATCTGGGTAAGGAGAGTGAAACCACTCACTCCATTTACAACTTCTTGGCATAGGACTAGCTCAAAACACTCCTTGATAAACCTATCCAAGACAGGGAGTAGACATAAATAGGGAGGCATGAGGAAAAGAAGAACAAGCAAGGTGGAAAGAAAGTGGACAACTAGCCCTGGTTCTTTTCTAATTTTTCATGTTTTGGTCCCTGATGAACTTGAGGTTTTTTTGTGTATGTATATGATCAGGTACAAGATTGATAGTAGCAATAAGTTTCTTTGCTGCTCGTATGTTTTTCCATTTTATATGCTTGTTAGGAATGGGGTTGATGGTAAGGATTGCTATGGTTTGAAGCTTTTTGTTATTCATTTTTTAAAGTATAAAAATGGTATCGGTTAGATAGGTGGGACATAACCTCTAGCTATTTTTTTCAGCCTTTTTGTACTTTGAGGCCATCCCCCCTTTCTTTTGGTTGCTATCTAATAAGTTTCAAAAACATTATCCTTAGTTATAAACTAAAACACAATTGTAAGCTTTAGAAAACTATCCCAACTCAACAAAACATATTGTACACCTTTTATGTCTAACACCTTAATTGTTTAGTCAAGAAAAAACTTAGACATGTGCATGCTACACAAACATTAACTATTGAATTAGTTGTTGGAATTTGAACATGATTAATTTGGCTAGGTAACAAACTTCTTGAAACACACTCATGTCTAAAATAAGACATTGTTCCATAAAAATGCCTCTTCACTTCATTTTTCCTTTATTTTTTGCAATTATTAAAATTAGCTTAAATTTAAAAACTCTTTGAACATTTTCACAACATGTCAATGCTCTATTATTGTATACTTTGATTCACAACTTCACCACCTTTACATGTTCCAATAATAGTTAAATTTGGATAGACTTATCTAAAGGCATCCTAGTTTGGAACATGGAACATCAATTGATGAAGACATCTATAATAGGAATAATTCATCTATCTTCATAGTTTCTATGTAATTAATTTCCAAACTTTGACTTTTCAGATGACATAAAATTCTATAACAATGTAAATTACATGTGTACTTTACATTACATAATATTTCAGTTTAGTTTTAAATTAAATTATAATTGTAATCTTTAGAACTTTATCCTGACATGATAGAACATCTTTGACTCCTTACTCCTCAATTCATTAAGGTCTGTTTGGCTGCAGGAATATAAAAATAGGAATAAGAATACTTATTTTCGAAAAGGAAAAGGGGGTAGATATTCCTATTCTTGTTTGGATCAGCCAGAATTCGATGAAGATTTCACGGAACCAAAAATTTATGTTTTCTAAAATAAATACAATTGGAATAGGAATACATATTCCAATTCCACCTATTTAGGTGGAATAGCAAATGCTCATTTTTGGTCCAAAAGTGGAATACATATTCCTATTTTATTCCTATTCCAATCCCAATTTGGTGCATCCAAACAGAAAATTCAAAATTTTAAGAATTTACATATGAAAGAGAAATGAAGAAGTCTAACCCAAAGAGTAATAGATTCAATAAGAAGGTATAAGGAAGGGAACCAAGACAATAACTAATATTAAAATGATTTATTTATAGCGGAAAGCAATAGTCAACTTAGATATTGGGCTCGCTCCAAGGCAAAACAACGTTCTGTGAAATTTCGAACATTTAATTTCCATAAAAGTCTTACGTCGCCCATATTTATAGATAGTAAATGTCAACGATTGTAGTCAATTATTATTATTTTGCATGCTTTGATTTACATGACTACGTCCGAAAGGCAAGCTCTGTTGCTTTGCACCCACAAACAAAACACGCGCACGACACGACGGGACATAAAACTCCTGAACACTAAACAAATGAAAAACGCTTGAAAGCGAGAGTGAAGCTACCATACAATTTCATTATTTCCATAATTTCAAGCAACATATAAGTCAAGGGAAGAAAAAATGGATCAACATTAAAAATATGCAGATAACAAAGAGTAAGAAGGATCATGATATTTCAGTCGAGTTTGAACGGGCAAAGATTAAAATGGTTATCGTGTGGTTATTGAATGCTAATTTCATAAAGAGTGTGTTGGTTGTTTGAACATTTCTTTATGTAGAATAAGATAATTCACTGCTATTGTAACGAAACAGCCACGCACCATCATTTTCTCCCTACCTTGGAAGATAAGCTTCATTTCTTTGCTTATTTATAGAGATTTCTGAAGACCAATTTGTCCAGCGAAGTTTTAATCATTTTGTGAGCAGGATTGTTTGTTGAAGTATGTCGAGCGATACGAAGATGAGAACATGTTTTGATGTTGAGGGAGTTTATGTCTCCCCTTCTGAAGCAGAAACGGAGATAAAACAATTGCTTATTCAAATGGCAGGGGTTTTGAATGTTGAGGTGGATATGGGAAAAAAGAGAGTCACAGTAGAATATAACAAGAACAGCATCTCTAAAGACTCAATTGGTATAATTATACTGTTATCATTTCCCCCTTTAATTGATTAAGGTGTGGAAGGCTTTCTAACCATATTTCTTTCTGTGTGATTGTTTATGTTCAGCTGGGAAACTACAAAGCAAATGTTCCAAAGTCACAACTGGAGATACCGCAGAGTATGGGCATAAATAAGTGTAGTGCTGCATATGATGAACACGTATTGTTAGGATTTCTTTCCTTTTGGTCAGTCTTAGAAGATTGTCAATAAGTATCATGGCAAAATGTTATTATGATTTGGGTGATGACGGCAAGTTATTTGACCGTCAGATAATGTGTTAGTTAAATTGTGTTATCTACTCGAAGCTTGTGTGCTGGTAAAATGGTATTATCTAGTGTATGTTTTTGTGTTTGAGAATTTTATTTGGTAAGATTTAGATGTGAAAGATTCTTAATTTTATTATACTTTTATAGAAGAAATTTTAAAATTATTTGTAAATTATGGATTTCATTTATATTGTTGTCATTGATTAAGTCATTGTATGTCTTCATGTATGTATGTATATATCATTGATTAGCTTTTAAAATAGCAAATGTTAATTTCTATGATTAATAACTTTTCACTGTGGAGGCTATTGATATATGTTTTCGATAGAAAATTCTGAACATGTTCACTTTGAAAATACATCATTACTGTTTATAATCATAGGTAGATTTAGTTTTCTTAACCTTGACTAGGTTTAATACACTTAAATACTCCATCATTAGTTTTCATAACAATGGACAGATTTGGTTTTCATAACCTTGGTTAAGTTTAGTTTTCATAACCTTTGACAGGTTTGGTTTTAATTTAAAAAATAATAAATTATATAGTTGAATGTATATGAAATCATGATATAATTAATGTTTTCAAAAGAATCATGTTTGTAAGAAATTATCAATGAAAGTAAAAGTTTTATGGGAGCTTCAAGCGACCCATTAAATAGTAGCAAGCATGGATAAAAAATGTTCTTTTCAAATTACTAAAAAAAATTTATACTAATAATACACATGTCATGATTTAATTTTTTAATTTATTTTTTTGTTGATCCATAATTATAAAATGTTTATTAATGGATAAAGAACATACAATCTAACATTTCAACACTTACTTATATTAGCAAAGTTCATGTAGTTACTAGCATATTTGTAATTGCATACATTACCTTATACAACTCATTGATATCCATTTATTAATGTTATCGTATTGTAAATATGTAATAAAATTGGATGAGTCTTTTGGTCACCATTTAACTGCGTTGTTTGTGGTTAGACACTAATATGGTATTAATAATATGTAGATTGTTTATGGTATCAATTAGGTGACCATAAATCTTGTTGTAGTTAACGATTATTAGAACAATGTTCCTTATTGATTTCAACTATATTCAAGTATATACAAGGGAATAAACTTTTCTATTTAGTTTATATTATTAATCTTACCATTTAGTACTAGACCATGTAATATTCATTTATTAATGCTATCGTATTGTAAATATGTAATAAAATTGGACAAGATTTTTTAATTACCATTTCATTACATTGTTTATCGTTAGACTCTAATATGGTATTAATAATATGCTTATTGTAAACTTATGGTATATATTTGGTGACCATAAATCTTGTTGTAGTTATCAATTATTAGAACAATGTTCCTTATTGATGCCAAATATAGTCAAGTATATATGAGGTCACAAAATTTTCTATTTAGTTTATATTATTAATCTTATCATTTCATACTAGACTATGTAATAACTATCATTATTATATCATTTCATTAACATGGTGTAATTTTTTTAGAATAGTTAATATAAAAAATATCATAGAGATATAAATTTAATTGGAGACTCCACAATATGAACCATATTTTAAAATTGATATTCACTTACCTATTGAATATTTACCTTATGTATTTGTTTGTTTAATTAGAATTTAAGTGATATCAAATTTGGGAACATTTAATTATTTTATATCCTAATTTTATTTGTAGTTGAAATTGGTAATGAATAAAACTATTTTATCAACTAGTAAAACATCTTATGTAAAGATGGAGTTATAATTTCCATTCAACTTTTGGAAAAATGCAAGAATAGTTAGGCACCACATTTGTAATATTTTGAGTTTTAGGTTCTTGAACATGTGTAAGGTGTTTTAATTCATGTATGATAATGTGGTAGATGTCATAGGTTACCACTTCTAGTATGTGTGAATTTATGATATGTTAACACTATATTGGTCTAGTTTGGTGGGATTCCTTATGATGCTTGTAAGTGCATTTGTAAGTGGCTATTTTGGGTTGCTTAAATCCAATATAGGGTGTTATATAGAATGTTTTCATGATATTTTTGAACCTTATTTCTACCCACGGTAAATTTGTATAGTGGTACTTTGGGCCCTTTTAAATCAATGTATTGACTTCTTGAATTGGAGAAATTATTATTATTCTTTTCTTTACAAAATTTCTTTTGCATTAAAGGTTGAAGAGAAGAAGAAAGGACTATTTTATATGATATTTATATTATGATAACAATACAAGGGTCAACTTGTATTCTTGGTGGAGTTTTTTTTGAAGGGTTTCTACATATAAATACCATGTTTTGAAATGTTGTTGTCATTTTTATTTATACTTTATTATTGATTCTATTTTATATTGAATTATTTTTCAGTCTGTTGATATTTTATACTCATCAAAGATAAGTTTATTGAGCCATATTAAAGTGACATATTTTGAAATAAAAAATAATATGAGCATCTTAATGATTTTTTATATAGGGGAAATTAATTGTTATATTCATATAAACACAAATTATCATTGGCTATAGTCTAAAATTATTGAATTGTGTCAAAACTTCTATTCTCAAAAATATTTCCAATTATTCCTAGCGATTAGCTTACATTTGGTACCAAAGCTTCAAGAATGTGTATTATTATATTTTCTTATTTTAGAGATCATGGTGTGACTCTTATCTTTGGGATAGATTGGTGTTGAGTTCTTTGAACATGTGTGTGCCACAAAGGATCTTTAAATATGACATATTTATTTAATGTTTAGAAATATGTATCTCATAGTTTCGAGGGAGAATGTAGTAGTCACAAGATGGATTCAACATGGGATGGTAGATTTTTTTATTTAATATTTTTATATGTTGAAAAAGGAATCTTGTATTTTGCTTGATATATAATAAGGATTCTTAATATTCATTAATAATAGATGGTTATCTTTTTAAAGTTAGTTTAACCATTTTAATTTTGTTACTTGATTTACATGACTATGTCAAAAGGAAAGGTGTGTGATTTTTCACTCAAGAATGAAATAGTTTTTGATACAATATAGAACCTTGAAGAATAAACAAATTAAAGAACAACCCACTTGAAATAAAATATCTCTAGCATTACCATTGTTGTTTTATCTAGTTTCTAATCAAATGCAACCTCCATAAGTAGAAACTACAACATGTAATTGGCAACAAAAATCCTATCTATACATATACGTTTTAATATTTGAATAAAGAATATTGAACATTTATTTATTCTATTCTTGCTCCAATATTTGGTATTAGGGAACCTTTTATTTTAAGTCCATCTTGGCGAATGGTTTGGGTTATTTTTCCATCGTGATGTGGTAAATAGACAAATTTTGTGATTGCCTGTAGTATGAGAGTGAGATTATATGATGGATAAATGTGTCTATGCCACACTCACCATGTAAGTATTGTAAAGACATGGCCTTTTCATAAATAATTCATATGATTTCTAGCATTTATGAACACTAAGGTCCTATTGTGGATCATTGATTATAATAGAAGGCATATTGTTAATGTACTTTGATCTTAGTCTCTAGTAGATCTAGTATTTTTTGGTTGAATCCTTTCCAATGTATGTCATACTTAAGAATAGAAAAGGTTTAACATTTATTTTTGTGGATGATTTACTTAGTTTCCTTCAATAGAAGATATGGTTGTCTATAAAAGTGTACACCACCAATGATAAATGAGAAGAAATTGAAAAATATACTATTAAAATGAAAATAAAATACCCTTCTTCCTAGATTTATTTTCAACAAGGAAGATGTTGAGGTTGAGGAAAGCTCAACACTACAACTCCCAAGAATCAACTGCACACAAAGATCTACAATAGAAAGAGAGGATCAAAAGATATGGAGGCTAGGAGACATTATTGATGACAAAAAAGAGAAATGTTAATAAAAAAGTGATTGCATAAATTACAAATAGGGATCAATCATTATAAAGGAGATCAAAACCATATAATGTATCTAACCTAGGTTGTATGATAATAATTAATAAAAAAAATAATTAGTAGATGCCTAAAATTTAGCTAAGGTAAAATATAGTTAATAAGAAAATTCCTCATTACTCTAAGACCCCCTTAAGATAAAATTAGGAAGTAGCTAAAAGCCTATAAACTAATACTAAAAGTATATTTGTGTCCCAACAAAAAATCCTAATGAGGTACCCAAGTACAACCAAATCTCTGTAGAGAGGAGAAATAGGGAAAACCACATGGGAAAAAACCTACTCCAAGAAGAGATAGAAATAATGTTAAAGAATTAGTGAAGGAATGAAGAAGTCTCCTAACTAGAGAATATCCTAGAAGATAGGAGCAAAAGCATGATCATGTAGAACATCAATAAAACATGTAGAAACTATAGAGATTTATCAAAAGGTGACTTATGATATGAAGAACCTCCACCAAAAAAGAACTTGAATAGGTAGAGAAGACTATAATCTACATTAATTCTCTTAGAAGACACTAGTCAAATTAGGAGGAAAACAAATAAACTTGAATATATAGATGACATAAATTATGAAATCCTAAAGAAATGATCCCTCAAACATGGAGGGCTGCATCCTAATTAGGAACAAAAGGAAGATTATATATGATAAATGACATAAGATTGATACAATAGATAGTACAACCCATGAAAAATCATCTAAAGAAATTAAATTGATTCTTGGACCTGCTACAACCATGATATCCACTAAATACAAGAATGCAAAAAATTGAATAATATATGACTAGAGAAAAATATGGAAAAATAACCAGTATTACTAAAAAGAATACATAAATGCCTTCCCAGAAATATAAAGCATTTCTAAATCAAAATTGGATGCTCAAGATATGTCTCATAGAGTGAAAAATAGAACTCATGACTTTGACATAAAAAAAAAAAAGATATAAAAAAAAGAATTTAAACTAAAAATTACATGCACCAGTACAACAGGCTTGAAACTATCTTTCCAATACCGAAAATAGAGTTCGTATGAACAAGATTACTAACCTTATGGTAAGACACATTATTAGTTAGTGAAAAAACACTTAAGTCATCCAAGAAGGTTGATTAATATTGCAACCAAGCTTTCCATAGGACATTATGCTTTAGTATATCCCAAGCAGATTGATGATATCTAGTGTAAATTGAGCTCATAGCATATACCACCAAATTTTCAATGTGAATTGAGTTCATAGTATTCACTGAGTTCTTGGTATGTACTAAGGAATCGATTCAAGTTAGATATATTTTAGTGCCACCCAAGTGCTAGAATGTTACCCAAGCATCCAATGTTTCCTGAGTGCCAGAGTATCAGCCAAGCTCACTATATTGCCTAAGCATCAACATAACACAAAAATGTACAGTGTGGCCCAAGCATCAAAATGTGGCCAAATTAAAGGTATAATTTGGTTATTGGAAAGATATCTCTTATTTGAGTTTCCTTAGAATGAAAATATTTTTTTATGGATATCTAAGGAAGGAAAATTATTTGTCTAACAGTGTAAGAAGGTAAATCAAATACAAAAGGGAGATTGAGTAGATTAAGCATGCTACAAAGTAGTATAAAGGGAAGAGAAATGACTCATCTATCATAACCAGGTGATTACAATATTCAAAGTATCTATATCAACAAATTAGTTACAAACAATGATTACCCTATTGATTACATCCTAACAATTGCATCAGTCAAATCCTTTAACCAGGAGGACCTAACAGTCCTTTTCTAAAACTGTTACCAAAGTATAAACTTCACTATATTGGAAAATTATTTCACAAGGTGGAACTAAAAGTTCTTCATACTCCAAACAGAGTAGACTGCCATAAGTGATCAATTATAAGCCCCAACATGTCACCTTTTTTGCTATAGTAGAAAAGCATTGTGGTGTCATCCCCACTCTAGTTCTACAATCTCCTTGGAGGGGTTATGGGCTACCAAATATTATGCCAATGTGTTATGATGTTGATTTCTTTATTACTTTATTTTTATGCATGACAATAGATTAGATAATTTAATAAAGTAAAGAAAAAATATTTTAACTATGAAAAGTTTAAGTAGTTCCTTATTCACCACCCGCCCCCCTCTCATCACTTCGTTGTCATCACATTTTCCACAATTAGTACCAGAGAAAGGTTCTCCTAGTAAAGGCTTAACAACTTGAGAGATAAGATCTAAGGAAATAGAAGTGTAGAAGTTAGATAACACTATTGAGAATGACAAAATTGATCTAGATATGGCTATGGAAAAAATCAAGAAACTCAAGGATGAAATCACTCACTCTCTAAAGAGGAAAAAATAATTGGCTATACAAATGAATGATAATCTAGCTCATCCATTGGCCTAATATGTGCAGATTTTCTTAGACAAAATATGGGCCCCACTTTTCCTAACAAAGGAGTTTGTGGTGTGGAAGCATAATAATTTGGGATACTTTAGTGTTAAATTGGCCTACAATATTCTCATTGGTCCAAAGGAATGCACTAATTTGAAATATGTCTAGAATCTGGGGATTGTTCCAAAAGTGAACTTCTTTTGGTGTATGACTCTACATGGTAGTATAATTACAATTGACAATCCTAAAAGGCATGGATTATAGTTGTTTAATAAGTGTGTCTTGTGTCAGTCAGGGGAAGAAACTACCCCCACTTTCTTATTCATTATCCTTATCCTTGGGAACTATGGTTGGGCATCTTGCTTTGATTTGTTATGCAATGGGCTTTTAATGGCAACAACCAATAGTTTGTTTGTGGATGGGAGCTCCCAATTTACCATCCTCTCATAAGATTACTTTAGAAATTGATTCACATATATATATATATATATATATATATATATATATATATATATATATCTATTGGTAGTTATAAAAGGAAAGACATAATTAGACTTTCATGGATAGATCTTCCCCCCTTCTATCACTCTCCAATTCATTACTAACACATTACATGAGCTTATTCCTAATTGGAAATGGAAAACCCCCTCTCACACACCAACACCTTTTGAATGTGTTATTGTAGATAATCAATGAATTAATGTTAAATTTTATAAAATAGTAGTAATTTTGGTGAAGTTGTGGGTCTATTCTAGAGGCATAAATTTTCAAACCTAATTCAAATTTTGATTGTGGAGGGAGATTCTTGGCTAATTATTGAAACTTTAAAAGGAAGAGATAGAGATGGATGAAATATATCCCAAATAATTAAAGATAGTTTTAGTTTTATAAAAAGAATCTAAAATGTACTTTCTTAGCACATTTACCATGAAGAAAATGATGTGGTAGATGTGTTGGTAATGAGGGCACAAGAAACTATGGACACATGCACTTGGGAAAATGTAAATGAGGTTCTAGCTCATATTCAAGGATTAATTAATAAAGACACCAAATGTTGATGACATCTTTTTTAAATGCTATTTATATGGCCTTATTGATGGAAGTTATTATTTGGGGTGGCTTTCAAAAAGGTCACCATATAAATATTAACTTGGATAGTACCATTATTGGATTAAGAAAGTGTGATAATGTTAGCAAAACTTGCTTAAATTTGTATTCCAATTTTGGCAAGATTTGGTGGAATCGTGTTATAAGGAAGGTATTCACATTGAAAAGAGAGAAAGTGGGGTTTTAAAGGAGGTGGAAATTACCAAATATAATAATGTGTTTTCATGGATCAAACATATTGAGTGACATTATTTCTTGATGTCATTGTATTTGGGTGTCCATTTCATTTTCTTAAGTTAAAATATTTTGGGTTCTCTCATTAGTCTTTCTAGTCTTCATTCAAGTCAACCAGGGTTTACATTAGATATCGCAAAAGATTTTATTGATGACATGGGAAAGAGTGGGGAAATGGGTGGAAACCCTATTCATATTTAGCCGAGTACTATTGAAAACTAGAACGAGTCAACATGGATGCATATTAGAGAGGGAGGTTTGGTGATATTCATTTATTGCATTGAATTATAGAATGAAGTGGTGTCTATTCAATTTTTGAACTCTTGGACTAATAGAAGAGTGATTGTGGATGAGATCTCATTTGAGATCAACGAAAATGTCATAGCTAAGGTTGGTAGTTTCTTCCTATAGGGGAGAAAATGGAGGAAGAAAAACCATGTTGCTGAAGAAAGGCCCATGCATGATCATGGTAGGTTTGTTAGCATAAAGCTTCTAGATCCCTATAAGGTGCTATGCTATGATATTATGTGATATCTCACACTAGAGGGTAGATTTCAGATTTTCTGCTACTACCATTTCCCCATATTAAATCTTTTTTGGAATTGTGACCTCATTCCTTCCTTGTTTTTCTTCTTCATTCTATAGAAGACAAAATATCTATGATTACGAAAATATTCTAAAAGGGAAACTCTACATTATCCTATAGTAGGTCGTTATGTATAAATTATATGATTTTCATAAGAACCTTTACCCCATCCAACCAATAAATGTGCAAGTGGTTCTTCTTGATCTGGCTCTTTCTACCTCTACCCCATAAATCTTTACTGAGGTGTTATCCATTGTGGAAACCAAAACCTTAAAACCCACCCTCTTGAAGCAAATTAAAATAGAGAAGGATATCCAAACTGTGGACATGGATGCTGAAATTGAAGTTTGAAGTAGGCGATCCTTGAAAAATAAGAAGAAGAGGACCAATATTATACTTGTACCTAAGCCTAAAAGTCCCTTAGCTATAAATCCATTGATAGTTGTTAGCACAAAAAACCTTAGAAAATATAGTAAAGCAAGAGCTCCTAGAGGAAACATGTTAGAGAAGAGGAATAAGAAACTGTTAGTGAGGGAAAGGGTGAGGACAATAGTCAATTTGAATCCCCCTTCTATCTCATGTCTTAGATACTCATAAGATCAATACATCTAATATGGCATGGGGTGAGAAGGGGGAGACTCTCACCTCCCCCAAAAGTCCTATTGAAAAGGATGATCAAGCCCTTGAGAGGGACACCCCACAGTCCCCACCTATTGTTTCTCAAATGAAGATTTAGGGGTCACTAATAGAAACCTTAAAATGATGGAGGAAAGTCAAGAGATCTTGAAGAAGAGGTTTGATAATTTCATTAGGTTTTCTATGAGTGTGATGCATATGTGGTCTTCACCCTTCACCTTTTGCATGCAAAGAAAGAGGGTTTGACTTCTACAGAGGCAGTAGACATTAGAGGTTCTATTTATAGGTTACTGATAGATGATTTGCTACAATTGCTATTAGATAAACCACAAGGGAGCATGAAGAAAAAAAGGAATCAATTCCCCTTTAGTTTCTTTTATGCTATTAATGGTGCTTTTATGGACACATGTTTATTATCATGTTTGTATATTTGATGTTGTCTATTATTTTTACTTTAATTTCTCATAGTTGGGACACTTTAGTGTGGGGTTTTTTCAAATTGAAAATCGGGGTTGGTTAATATTGGGTTTTCCTAATTGTAGTTATTGTATAGCTTCTCGCTATTTAGGCCAGCCCCCATTTTTGGCTACTTTCAATTTCAAAAAGAATGTCAAACTTGTCATATATGATCCAAAAGTCTAAATTGGCCAATACAACCATCAAATTAAAGGCCTCACTAGAATAATTAGTCTAATGACATTGGCAACATGTTAAAAATATTTTTTATATGTTTTTTTTTTCATACGAAATTTATTATGTTTTACATATCAAATAATGAAAAAACAATTTGAAAAACCAATGCATTATGTACGTATCTCCCAAATGTAGTGAAAAAATTATTGATAAGTATAAAATGATGTAAGAAATGAATACTAGGACAATAATGTATGTACTTATTAAGTCATGATGTGTCTCTTCTATGAAATCATTTGGAAACAATCTAAGATGCCTAAATTTTGATAAAATTTTCAATATTTCTCATTTGAATTTTTCATATTGTTAAATATGTAAGCTGTTTGTTACATTAATAATACTATCTCCTCAATTTTCTATAAATATGTTGTCTTCACAATATGAATATAGAAACACACATTTACAATAACTTTAAATGCAAACATATCATCAACAACATCAATTAAGTAATACCACAATTTCTTCATTGAAAACTTTTGACAATTGTCTTGTGAAACCCTAAACAAGAGAACTATTTTTTTAATGTGAAACAACAAATACAAAATTTCCAAATAAAATATTGTATGTTGAAAGTTAGCAGCAATATTCTAATCTCCATGTCATGTGTCAATTGATATCTTGACCTTTCCTTCATCAAAATTGTTAGAATTCTTTTAGAATAACTGAGAGGGGGGTGAATCAGTTATTCAAGATCCAATAATGTCCAATACAACTTTTTCTTTCTAGCCTTTTTACTTTCTTGTCAAATCCTTAATGGCATATAATTGAAATTTATCATGCATGCAATTAAACATTAAACAATTATGAAAAGTAAACATGCATCACCACATAACACAAAGGCTTTTGATGACCTAGAAACCCTCCAGGAATAAGAAGTTAAAACTAGGGTGGGGATGACACCCAAAAAATTAACTCGCAATATATTTTAACCACTTCTAATGGTTTTCCCTGTTAAAGGCCTACCTTGTTAAAGGCTTTACACGTTGTCAGATATGACCCTATTAAAGGATTTCTACACCCTGTTAGGAGTGTGCCCTATTAGAGGACTTAAGAACATTCAACTTAGAATGTCACCCTATTAAAGGATTTACATAGAGCTGTTAGGCCCACCCAAGTCCATGGGATTTATAGTCATCCTTGAGGCTTATCCACCTAGCTGTTAAGCTAACCTAGCAATGTAGGATTTCAATGTCTAATACAATGGTAAAAAAGTATTAGAAAGGTTTTGACCTAATCAAGATTACAACTCTAACCTTGCAGATTTTAGATCACTCTTCAGTTCTTTTCATTGCTTGGCTTTTCTTCCTTGCAATGCTGACAGCTTGTTCACCCTTCAACATCTATCTCCTTGAGTTCTTCCACTCATTATGCCAATGCACTCTATGGTCACTTGATCAACTTAGAGTCTTAATCCTCTCTACTAACTCCTCACTGTGTCCTCCTTTTGACACTTCACACTAGCCTTCTCTTGGCTTATTCGCATGAACACACTTAGGACCAACCCACACACACTTCTAATCTCTAACCTATAACTCCTTATAAAGAAGTTATGCTCTTCATTTCCCACTCAAATCTTCTTGCTCATCAATTTGATTTGATCTAAGAGAATGATATTATTTTCCCTCAATATTGTTTCTTCCAAAAACTTCATCAATATTAGCTCAAAACTAGTTTGCATGGTTTACATGAAATTCTATGACATCTACTCATCATCCTTATCATCCAACTAATTGAAAAAATTCAATGTAACAAAATTATCATTACTAATTTGGCGAATCTTTTTTACTTAACAAATAATGCAGCAACTTGGCATCATTGGTTTACTAATGCTCGACATTAACTAGGTTGCTCAATTTCTACTGCTATTTACTGATGCTCGACACTATCTAGCTCTGGATTTCTCGGCATCCTCTATAGTTTCTACTTTACTCAGCACTTGAAGCTTTCCTGTATTGCTTAGCTTCTATTATTTTCTTGAATCACTTGGCTTCTATTTACTTCGTAGTCCTCGGCTCCTATTGGATCCTGAGTAACTCAGCTTCTACTACATTTAGTGTTACTCGACACTCGAAGGATTTCTCAGCACCTTCTATGTTACTTGACACTTAAAGGATTGCTCGGAACACACTGAAGTTGAACTTGATCAGCTTCAACTAGTTTGCTCGGCACTCACAAATGAACTCAGTCAGGTTCTACAAATGACTTAGTTAAACCTTACATATTTGATGTGGCTTAGTGTATCCATTCCCTATGTCTTAGAGTATGTCATCAATACACTATTTGATCAATGGCTTAGCTGATCCTTATACTTCATTACAACATCATAACTTCAACCATTCTCTAGGTGCTCTAGTTACATCTTATTGATTGCCTCCTCCTTGTCAATCAACGAATTGATAGTATTTGGATCACTAAAGCAATTGTCATTCTTACAAGTAGCAAGTTTGACATCAATGACAAAATAATGATTGAAAGCATTCTTTACTAGTTCCACTATTCTTCATTCATGATCTTTTCAATCATTTCCAACAATCTCCCTCTTTGGCATTGATGGCAAACCAAACTAATCAATTGATTAGGCTGATCAACTTAGTTACCACCAAAATTATATACCAAATAGTAAACTTGTTGTCATTACATATCTTCCTTTTTGTATCATGTCTACCTCTTTTGCTGATACAAACTGAATCCTTTGTTCTGCTTCTCCCTCTTGACTGCTACATCCTTACTCTGTATTCCTGATCCTTCATAACTGCTTGCTAATCAGTTTCTTATCTCTTCTAAATCTCCCTCTTTCAACTCTCTTTTTTTTTTGGTCTACTACTGATCTCATACATTCTCATACATTTCCCTCTTACCTTTTATTGATCTGTTTCTCATTCTTTTGCTGATACAAACTAAATCCTTTGTTCTGCTTCTCCCTCTTGACTACTGCATCCTTAGTTTGTATTCCTAATCCTTCATAGTTGCTTGCTAATTAGTTTCTTATCTCTTCTAAATCTCCCTCTTTCATCTCTCTTTTTTTTTTTGGTCTACTACTGATCTCATACATTCTCATACATCCCCCTCTTACCTTTTATTGATCAGTTTCTCATAAATCTCCCTCTTTGACATAAGTGCCAAAGGTGTAGCATCGTCAACATGCTTGGTGTAAGCTTTGCATCTTATGTCTTTGTCTTCTGTCACCATACTTGTGACTGATGTAGAATTTTTGTTCTTGTTGTCATCCTTTGCATCATTCTTCTGATATTTCAATGATCTACTCTTGTTGATGTAGGGCAACTTCTTTATTTTTTTAGACTGCTTCAGTTAGGGGCTTTACCCCCAACTTGCCTCTAAGATATTCATAAGTATCTTTGGGCAATGGTTTGGTGAAGATATTTGCAATTTGTTCCTTTGTGTGAATGTACTCCATCTTCACTTGTTTGTCTTCCACCAATTCTCTGACATAGTGATACTTGATTGCAATATGCTTGGTTTTTGCATGCATTACTAGATTCTTGGATATGTTTATAGAAATTTTATTATCACAATATAGTATCACAAGTTTGGTTACCTCTTCTTTCATTCCTTTCAATATATGTTTGAGCCACACAATGTTTGTGCAATTGATTGCTACTACCACATATTCTGCTTTTGCAATGGACTGAGATGTGCATGTTTGTTTCTTGCTAGTCCAAGTAACTAGCCTTTTACCTAAGAATAATTCTCCTCCACTTGTGCTTTTCCTATCATCAATGTTGCCTCCCCAATATACATCTCTGTATGCATTGAGCTCAAACTTCTCATTCTTTTTGTAGTATAGGCCAAAATCATCAGTTCCTTTGAAGTACCTCGTTATCCTTTGTACTACCATGAGATGATTTTCTCTAGGATTAGTAGAGGATCTAGCCACTATTCCAACTACTAATGCTATGTCTAGTTTCTTATGTACAACATATTGTAGTTTTCCAATCATGTATTAGTACATTGTTTGATTGACTTCGACTGGTTCATCATTTTTGGATAGCTTATGTCCTGTTACCATTGGTGTGCTGACAGGTTTGGAGTCTTCCAATCCAAATTTCTTAAGTATCTCTTTGATGTACTTTGATTGTGTCACAAATATACCATGTTTTAGTTGATGTACTTGCAATCCAACAAAGAACTTGATTTCTCCAAACATATACATCTCAAACTCATGTTTGATTTTGTCAGAAAAACTTTTGCAAAGTGCTTCCTTTCCTCCAAAAATTATGTCATCCACAAAGATTTCAGATACAAGGACATCCTTACCTTCTTTTGATTTGATGTGCAAGTTGTTGTTATCATCAGTTCTTTCAAATCCTATTTTTACTAGATACTTGTGAAGTATTTCATACCAAGCTAGTGGCTTGCTTTAATCCATATAGAGCCTTATGCAATTTGCATACCTTGTTTTTGTTATTTTCATCAACAAATCCTTTAGGGTGCTCTATGTATACTTCCTCTTCAAGTATACCATTTAGAAATGTAGACTTAACATCCATTTGATAGACTTTAAATTCTTTGAAAGCTACATATTCTAGTAAGGTCCTTACTCCTTCCATTCTGGCAACTAGAGCAAAAGTTTCTCCATAATCTAGTCCTTCTTCTTATGCATACCCTTTACATACTAGTCTTGCCTTGCTCCTTGTGATTTCCCCATTCTCATCTAACTTGTTTCTAAACACCCACTTGGTTCCAATTACATTCTTGTCAGCTGGTCTTGAGACTAAGGTCCATGTCTTGTTCTTTTCAATTTGTTCTATTTCTTCTTTCATAGCATTGTACCAGTCATCATCTTTTATGACTTCACTTACTATTTTTGGTTCTATTTTGTTGAGTAGACATGTCTCACTTCTGAGTCTATTCCTTGTCATTGGTCTTGCCTCTTTGTTTCCAATAATTTGATCTATAGGATGATGTCTTCTTACATACTTTTCCAATACTGGTTGTTTTCTTGTTTGCATGTTGTCTCTTTCAGAATCTGAATCTTCATGTTTATCTTCATTAGATATTTCTTCATTTCCTTCATGTTGACAGTTCTCAGAATCTGAATGAACATTCTTTGTATTTTGCAGCTCAACTTTTGAATGTGTCTGCTACTCGGCATTCACTGTCTGTGACTCAGCAGATACTATATTTTGTTGCTGATTGTCATTCTGAGTTACAAATTCACCATTATTAGGTATACCTTCATAAAAGTATACAAAGGTCTTGTATTCTTCTTCTTTCTTAGTGTTCTCAACACTTTGAACTTCTACAAGCTCATCAAATTTCATATTTGTGCTTTCTACTTTTTTTTAGTATTAAAATTCAAGCACTTATAAGCTTTGCTTCTAGTAGAATAACCAAGAAATGTGCCATCCTCACTCTTTGCATCAAACTTTCCATTCCTAGATTCTTTATATATATAGCATTTGCATCCAAATATTTTGAAATGTTTTACATTAGGAGAATTCCCATACCATAATTCAAAAGGTGTTGCATTTGTACCTTTCTTGACTTGAACTCTATTCAGCATGTAGACTATAGTACTTACAGCTTCTCTCCAGTACTTGAGTGCAACATTTTTCTCCATCTTTAAGGTTTTGGCATAGTCAATGACTGATCTATTCCTTCTTTCTGCTATACGCTTCTAAGGTGGAGTCCTAGGTGCTAACATTTGCCTTTTGATTCCTCTTTCATTGCAGAATTCTTCAAATTATCTTGATGTGAATTCACCTCCTCTATCAGATCTGAGACATTTTAGGCTCTTTCCAGTCTCTTTCTCAACTCTGGCCAAGTACCATTTAAACATTTGGAATGCATTTGATTTTTGTTTTAGGAACATGAATGTCATCATCCTTGAATAGTCATCCACAAATAACATCATGTATCTGTCACCTTTGTAGCTTTGTACTTCCATAGGACCACACAATTCAGTATGAACTAGCTCTAATACTTCATTAGAAGTATAAACCCTGCTTTTAAAAGTTGACTTGATCATCTTCCCTAGTTGGCATTTTTTGCACATGGTGTTATCAGGCTTCTTCAACTCTGGTAGACCTCTGACTTTCTTCATTTTGCTGATGCATATCAGATTGTCAAAATTTACATGACATAGCCTCTTGTGCCATAACCATACATCATTAGTTTAAACAATGAGACAAGAATTATCTTCCATGTCTATGTAGAACAAATTACTCCTAGTCTGGTCACCTTTTCCTGTTAGAATTCCTTGGGAATCATAGATCTTGGCAACTTCGTTTTCAAATTCACCCTTACATCCTATGTTGCCTAACTATGACACACTTAACAAGTTATAATTCAGGTCTTCAACATAGTATCCATTATCACATGATATCTTTTTAGTAAGCTTGATACTACCTTTCCCTTTGACCTCACATGTTGCATTGTTACCAAATCTAACACTATTTCCTTCATATTGATTGAAGGTAATGAACTTACTTTTATCTCCAATCATGTGATGAGAGCATCCACTATCTATGATCCATTTTTTATTCTTGTTCATGTAGGTTACCAGGGCCATTGCTTCATCTTCATCTGATTCATCTTTCATAGCCACATAGACTACTTCATCATCATTCTCCTCAGAGTCTTCTTCAACAATGTAGCATCTTTTTCCTTTACCTTTATAGTCCTTGTTGTCCTCTTTCTTGTTCTTGAGGTTTCCTCCATCCTTGTAATTTTTCTTTTGTGTGCATCTAGCTACAATGTGACCAACTTCATTACAATTGAAAAAAATGATTGGCATCTTACCTTTGAATTTGCCTCTTCCTCTGTGAAATCTTCTTGCTAGTAATGCCTCCAATTAGTCTACATCATCTTCATTAGTGCTACTATCACTAGATACATACTTTCCTTTTCCATACTTTTTCTTTGTTTGCACCTCCTCATTGTATTTTATTTTCATCTTGGCTTTGAATGTAGATTCAAAGTTTTTTGGCTTGTATTTGTCAAATTTGGATAGCTCAAAGGTAGCGAGTCTTCAAATTATTCCTTCAAATGACAATGTGTTGCCTGGTACACACCTTAGCTCTTGGATGGCTAATACTCTTATAGCATAGATAGTAAGCAAAGTTCTCAAGTATTTGCTACATATTGTTTCTTCTAATAACTATCCTCCTAGGCTTCTTATGGCACTTATCACTTCTTTCACTCTTTCACCGCATTGAGCAGCATTCTCTCCTTCTTTCATTTTCATGTCATCAAACTTTCCTCTTAGGCTCTCTCTTTTGGCTCTCTTGACATTATCATCTCCTCCATAGATGTTTGATAATGTTTTCCACATCTGATGTGCAGTATCACTTTCTTTGATGTCATCATACTCGGCATAGCTTAGTGTTGAAGCAATCTCTAACATCGCTTGATTGTGCTCCTTCTTCTTGTTCATGTCATCTATAGTGAGGGGTCCTATAGGGTCTACATGATCAACTGTGATTGAGGTCTATGCATAATCACCTATTGATCCAAGGTGCAACTTCATCAAATTTTTCCATGCAACAAAGTTATCTTTGTTTAGTTTGGGAACTTCTTTCTTGGACATCTTGATTTTCCTGTTGCTAGTACCTTGAAACAAATCAGCAGTGGGCTCTGATACCAATTGTTAGATTTCTTTTAGAATAAATGAGAGGGGTTGAATCAGTTATTCAAGGTCCAATAATCTCCGATACAACTTTTTCATTTTAGCCTTTTAAATTTCTTGTCAAATCTTTAATGACATATAATTGAAATTTATCATGAATGCAATTAAACATTAAACAATCATGAAAATTAAACATGCATCACCACATAACACAAAGGCTTTTGATGACCCAGAAACCCTCTAGGAATAAGAAGGTAAAACTAGGGTGGGGATGACACCCACAAAACTACTGCGCAATAGATTTCAAACACTTCTGATGGTTTGCCCTGTTAAAGGCCTACCCTGTTAAAGGCTTTACACACTGTCAAATGTGACCTTGTTAAAGGATTTCTACAGTCTGTTAGGAGTGTGCCCTATTAGAGGACTTAAGAAAATTCAACCTAGAATGGCACCCTATTAAAGGATTTACATAGAGCTATTAGGCCCACCCAAGTCCATGGGATTTACAGTCACCCTTGAGGCTTATCCACCTAGCTATTAATCTAACCTAGCAATGTAGGATTTCAATGTCTAATCAAATGGTAAGAAAGTATTAGAAAGGTTTTGACTTGATAAAGATTGCAACTCTAACCTTTTAGATTTTAGATCACTCTTCAGTTCTTTTCATTGCTTGGCTTTTCTTCCTTACAGTTCTGACAGCTTGTTCACCCTTCAAGATCTGTCTCCTTGAGTTCTTCCACTCATTATGCCAATGCACTCTATGATCACTTGATCAACTAAGAGTCTTAATCCTTTGTACTTACTCCTCACTATGTCCTCCTTTTGACACTTCACACTAGCCTTCTCTTGGCTTATTCGAATGACCACACTTATGACCAACCCACACACACTTCTGATCTTTGACTTGTACCTCCTTATAAAGATTTTTTTTTCTTCATTTCCTGCTCAAATCTTCGTGCACATCAATTTGATTTGATCTAAGAGAATGATATTGTTTTCCCTTCAAATTGTTTCTTCCAGAAACTTCATGATAAGTCCATCAGTATTCACTCAAAACTAGTTTGCATGGTTTACATGAAATTCTATGACATCTACTCCTCATCCTTATCATCCAACTAATTCACAAAATTCAATGTAACAAACTTATCATTACTGATCTGGTGAATCTTTTTGACTTAACAAATAATGCAACAACTCGACATCATTGGTTTACTAATGCTCAGCATTAACTAGGTTTCTTGGCTTCTACTGCTATTTATTGATGGTCGGCACTATCTAGCTCTAGATTTCTCAGCATCCTCTGTAGTTTTTGCTTTACTTGACAACTGAAGCTTTCTTGTATTGCTCGGCTTCTATTATTCTCTTGAATCACTTAGCTTCTATTTACTTCGTAGTGCTCAGCTCTTGTTGGATCTTGAGTTACTCGACTTCTACTACATTTAGTGTTACTCGACACCTTCTATGTTACTTGGCACGTAAAGGATTGATCGGCACACACAGAAGTTGAACTTGCTCGACTTCAACTAGTTTTCTCGGCACTCACAAATGAACTCAGTTAGGTTCTACAAATGACTTAGTTAAACCTCACATCTTTTATGTGCCTTAGTGTGTCCATTCCCTATGTCTTAGAGTATGTCATCAATACACTATTTCATCAATGGCTTAGCTGATCCTTATACTTCATTACAACATCATAAATTCAAGCTTTCTCTATGTGCTCTAGTTACATATTATTGATTGCCTCCTCCTTTTCAATCAACTAATTGATAGTATTTGGATCACTAAAGCAATTGTCATTCTTGCAAGTAGCAAGTTTGACATCAATGACAAAACAATGATTGAAAGCATTCTTTACCAGTTCCACTATTCTTCATTCATGATCTTTTCAATCATTTCCAACAAAAATCCCTATACATTTCTAGAAAACACATAGTTGTTCTTAGAAAAGTTATCTATAAATTAAATTACTTCTTAATTTATACTCATTTAGATACTTATTACACAATAATTATCATTATTCTTATTATAATTTACTAGTTGTAGAAACCAATAATTAAAATTTAATATTTATTTATTTAGAATATTTTTAAAGAATTTGATAAAGTTTCAATCTTGATGGAAAGCACATCATATCACAACATATTAGAACCAAGAAATAAAACCAACAATATGTTAAATAATTTAATAATATAAATCATAAAGATGCATGTGTGTGCGCACACACACAAGATAATTAACAAGAGATAATTTAAAAAATTATAATCATCTAACTATATCTAAAATGAAACTTTAAAAGCTCATTAAGCCAAACTAAAGGTGGGAGAAACAACATTAATCATGTGTTATAAAAAAAAACTTCTATCTATTAGGTTAAAACTATTATACATAAATTAAAAAATGAGAAATATTGACTAGTACATTCCCCTTGAATACACATCAACTATTATCATTCAAATGCTTCACTTTATGAAGATTTTTCTTTAAAATAAATTGCTCGTAAGATAAACCATTTTTTCAAGAGATGGAAAATGTTCTTCATTGTACATGAGTTTTTGGCCAATTTAATTGTTCATTATTTTAAAAGTAGATCTTGTTGTATTATTGTTTTTGTGCATTTAGTTGGGGTATAATTATAATCATAGTTCTACTTTTTAGGCTTTAGTAGCAATAACTAATACATTTTTTTAATAAATATATTAGTTTCTCAAAATCTTAATTTAACATAGATATCTTGAATTGCTAAAATTTGAAGTAATTGTATTAGCAATGCATTTAACATTTAAAAATTTGTCAAGTTTTTTGATACAAGTTAGAAAATGACAATACTATAATTAAAAATATTTTCATATGACCTAAAATAAAGATATTTAGATTTCATAAATATGTCGATTCCATTCTCTACATCTTCAATCCAACAACATTTATAGCTATTTATTAACATTAAATATAATTTAATTTCAATTTTAATATTTTTCTATCAAACAATAGAACTATCAATTTATTCTTTAATTTTAATCCAAAGTTCATGACAACCTCCCCTCTATGGAGGTAACTAGGGAACGATTGACCCTTGGAAATTTACTCCACACAAAAATAAACCAGGGAACAATTGATCCTTAGAAATTTACTCCACACAAATTTTTTTTGGTTGATTTATTTATTCAAGAGAGAAACCAAATAATAGCAAGTTTCAAAATAATGAAAAAATCAGCTTGAACCGTTAATACATTACAATGAATCGACACTATAGTTCAGACGACTATTATAAGAATCAATCAATGAAAAGCAAAAAAACTAATAGAGCTCAAATCTTGTTGAGTGCATGGTTTCGATGCTGAAGTTAGCATCATGCCTCACAATAGATTTTGAAAAAATAGGTTCTCTAAACTGTCAACAAGAAAAAGTGTCAATACAAAACTAACTTTTTCATTTTTGATAAAAATATAAATTAAATCATAGTTTGGTTGAAATAAGCTAGTATTAAGTGCATTATTATTCTTAAGTGAAAGAGCTTGTCTTGGCCTCATCTTTCAAATAGGTAAGAATTAAACAAGGCATAGAATCCTTTATGAATCAACCATTAAAATTAATTCACTAGAAACATGAGAACAATAAATTTCATAAAACGACTAGTGAGAGCAAGAGCTTTGGCTAGAGTGATAACAAATTGGAGATTAGGGACTAGACCTTGAACTAAGATTACCTTCTTTAAACCTTCATTCTTTTGGATTGACCTGATAACCTTAAATAAGTATCTTGTGATATAGATAGGACAACCTAGCAAAGGGCTCAATAAATGACCCATAACATAGAAAGAGAAAATAAGCTTTCATTAAAACTTGCATAAAAAGAAAGAGAATGGTGGAAGGAAATAAAGTAGTTGACAACACCAAGAGGTAGAGGATGGTCACTAACTTGAATCAAGGAGCCATCACACATAGGCCTTTGGATTGAAACATTCTTTGGTACATAGACCTCCATTTCCTAATTAAATCCTCTCTACACACCACTTTTAATGTCATCTCTATTTGATCTACATGGATCTACAATAGCCAAAAAAATTAGCCTTAGAATATCTCAAATTTGACATCATTGCAAAGGGCTCATAAAATTGGACTTGGTGCAATTTTAATGGGGTCGAAAGGAGACCATATGCAAAAAATATTCTCAACCAAAGGTTTGGTCAAACTAGCAAACTTGAGGTTGACAGGAAAATTGGTGCAAAATGAATTGTCCCAAGTCCAAGAAAAAATTACACCAAATTATAGCACTCATCATGTTGATTCTAAAACTAATTTTTTTTTTTGAAAATAATGTCTAAATGGAGTAGTGATGGCTGGTCAAAGTTAGCAAGGAAAAGGGTTAGCTAGATGATATCAACATCTTAATAAGGATCATGTTCCAATCCCACAGTAACACCTAGTAGTCAAGACTTGTGATTTTCTAGTTAAATGTTGACACATGGCAAGTTGATGATGGTGTTACAATAGTGACATTCAATGTAAACCAACTAGCTAGTGACATGTGCCACAAGGTAAATGAACAAACACATGGCAGCGTGATGAAGGTGTTACAATAGAGTAAGTGTAGGATCATGGTCAACAAAACTATGACCTTAAGTGGTAATGAAAAACTACCAAATTAGGGTTATGTTAACTTAACACATACTTTTAAAGTAGTTATGGGTTTTATATCAAAAAGTTGTAAGAAAAGAATATGCAGGAAATTGAATGTAGTCTCTAAACTACTAGGCCTTATTTGGAGAAAAAATTATTTGATTTGTCAAAATTTTGGATTTTAATATAGTACTACAAAACTTTTAAGGTGACAATAAAAAGTAGGTGTATGTTTGACCACATTAATCAAAATCAAATGATAATATTTTTAAATATAATTATAGATATAAAAAGAAGATTCATGTCCATATGTGACACATATTTTTGGGTATTTTTATTCCAAATAAATAATTAAATATGAATTTTCTACTATAATTTTTTTAGAATAAAACAACTTCCGTGTCTGACAAACATAACTAATTGAAAACTTTACAAAATAATTTTTTTCTTTTGCTTTTTCATATACTAGGCAAAGCATAGAATGTGATGCAACTTTTAGATTTCAAAAATGTTATACCGTTTGAAAGTTATAGCTATTTTTCAATATGTATTACAACCAACATTTTACAAACATCCTCATTAAAAATAAACTAATAAATACTTATTAAACTCATAATTTGACTACAATTATATCGATGGAAGCTTGACAATGTTATCAAAAGGCCCTTTTTGTTTCATTGAATTTAAATGAAAAAAATATTGTCATATGGCTACTTGAAGTCTAAGTGTCACAGAAACATGTCTCAAACACATTTTTTGAGTTGACCAAAGAAGTTAGGTAAATACCAAGCCTAATTGAGTACTCGATCCTAGATCATGTACTTGATCCTAGATTGTGTGCTCGAAATGTGAAGGCAAAAAACAAAATTTCAAAAATTGAGGTGGGAAATAAATGTACATTTTAGACAAAAAGTTAACAAACATATCTAAATATATTTTCACATTTAAAATATAATGATATATTTGAATATTATTATTTTAAATTTTTATATTATATAACAAATTTTATTGTTATAATATTATATATAATATTAAATATGATTAGATAATATATTAGTATCATGCTACTATATATTATTATATAGTACTATATATTATCTATATAATATTGTAAATAATATTTATATTTTATTATTATTATACTAAATATATATTACTATAATATATATTATTACATAGCATTAGAAATTATCACATTGTAGTATATAGTTTACTAAATTACAATATGATCGATTCCCTTATGTCCCTAGGGGTCCTAGGGTCCCCTACGGATATAGGGTAATTGATGCAATGGTTTGAATGGGGTCGTGGGCAGACCACAACTCCATTCAACGCATTGCATCATGACATGTGTCCCAAGGGGTCCTAGGACCCTTAGGGAAATAGGGTAATCGATGCTCTAGGTTGAATGGGGTCGTAGGCTAGCCCACAACCCCATTCGACCCATTCCATTGATTATGCTATGTCCCTAGGGGTTGTAGGCTATCTCATGACCCCTTTCAACCCATTACATCATAACAAGCATCCCTTGGGGTTGTAGGACCCCTAAGGACATAGGGTAATCAATGTTATGGGTCACATGGGGTCATAGGCTGGCAAACAATTCTATTCAAGCCATTACATTATGACATGTGTCTCTAGGGGTCCACAGACCCCAAGGGACATAGGGTAATTGATGCAATGGATCAAATGTGTTTGTAGGAAAGACCACAACCTCATTTGACCCATTGTATCATGACATGTATATCCTAGGACCCCTAGCGACATAGGGTGATCGATGTGATGGATCTAATGTGTTGTAATGTGGAGCTTAATTAGACTTAGAGGTTTTATTCGACACAATTTCCCTCTATATTATTTCTATGGGGGTTTGGGAGTAGTTTCTTTGAGAAGTGATCAAGGGGGAACACCCCTGCAAGGTCCTAGGGAAACATCTCAGGTGTGCTCCCTGTCAAAATACAAGGTGGGGTCGAGGGGCAATGCCCCCATAGAGGTTTTTGGGGGTAGTGCACCCGAAGCTAAAAATGCCCTTATATTGTAAAAGGCATCAGCTACTATTTTTCTATTATTTTAGCCCTAATTTTGTAAGTGAAATAAACCTTTTATACAAAGGGCCACTAATACATTTGGCATCGATTTGCGATGGCTATGCGTCACAATTACGATAGTAATGTGTTGCCACTGCGATAGTAATAGATGTCATTGTGTTTTTAGTCACAAATTATGATGTCTATCCTATACCATCACAATTACGATGCCTATCCGTCACTGTGCAACCACTTTAATGTGACATTAACCCTGTCACAATTCTTGTGGTTGATGTCGTAATTGCGATGGACACCTTGGCAATTGTGACAGTAGTTGGCATTTCTGCTACAGAAACCCTGTCGCAATGCTTGTGGCTGACATTGCAATTGCGATGGACACCCTAGTAATTATGACAGCGGTTTGCATTGCCGCTACAACAACCCCATCGCAATGCTTTTGGTTGATGTCACAATTGTGAAGAACACCCTGGAAATTGTGACGATAGTTGGCATCACCGCTATAGCAACCCCGTCACAATTGTGACGAATACAAAGTAAAACAAAACAAAACATTTGCTAGCTTACTCAATTGGATTAAGCATTAAAGTGCCTAAACTTTTAGCCCATGTTTTTTTTACAATGCTGTAAATAATCTTGATCTAAGATGGAGTACTATCAAGCATGGGAATCCCATGAAACTAATTGTTAGTTTATAGACATACTTCAGTTATTTTGTATCATGTGCATGTGTGCTACCCATATGTTTCTTCTCTTGGGAATGTAATGATGAGAAGAGTTCACTAACATGGGGAGTCAAACTTATAGAGAGAAATGACCCCTGATAGATATATACTACACCCAAGGCAAGGTCCCTAAAGATGGAAACCAGATATTTGAGACATACTGCTTCAATTGGAAGTATTCCAAATAGGGAAAAATGGAAATATATACTTACGTATTATAAACAAGATAAAAGTTTCTCACACCCTGGTAATTTCTACTATAGATTGTATGAGGAATATTTTGTAGGAGACAACTATTAATGTTAGTACATTTACACCAAAGTTTAGGGAATGTGCATTATGTAGAAAATTCATGACTTCTTGAGTACAGTCAAAAAATCCTTATATACGAATAAGAATAGCTAAATATTTGCTAAGAATTTGAGAGTCATTCAAAGTATTCCATGCTTCAAAATTTCAATTAGAGAAGGAAAAAAATTTTAATACTTGATAAAGCCTGTGCTATAAATAATCAAACAGATACAATCGACAATTCTAAAAGATGAGATAGGTGAACATTCTACCTTATGAATACATTATTTCCAAAGCTATATAATTAGATTGGAAATTTTAAAAAACAGTATACTTTTCTACTTGGATAAGGAAAATTGAGCATGAAGATAATACTTACCTTACCCATAATACTGCATTGTCGACTTATTCTCACCCATTCATAAGTTTTCCCATCAAAATAGTGCACAGTTTTCATACCTGCCCATATACCTTCACAATAAAGAACAATAATGACATTAGGACTAGATTTGTATACTACTTAAACAATCCATGATACAAAAAAGTGGAAATCAAAGTATGGTTTGCAATTTTTTTTGAAGATTGAACTCTCCAATTTAGGCTCAGTTACAATAAGGTGAGATGCTAAGTATGACATTTGTGGCCCTGATTATATTATTCATAAGCTTTCTTGTCTTTTCCACATTCCATGAGCATTCTATATTATTTGTCACAACCCATTTTATTAACTCATTATGTGAATAAAAAAATTGATTATTAACTAACTATTTATTTGTGTGCATTTGATGTTTCGATACAATGAACTAAATGTGATGACACTAAATACAAATTTATGTCAATCATGAAATTTATTTGAAAGTTCCAATTGTTTCTACTGTCCTTCTATTGAGACCTTTCTACATTCTTCCTATAAAAAAACAAATCCCAACCATCAAACTATCATGAACATACTTAAAAAATTTACTATTTAGCTTTTGACTTCACATTTCAGAAGTTAAATCACAACAACAAAAAAACACAGATCCATTTTGTGAATTTCATGAACACCCCTGAATCCAGAGGGGCATGCTTGGGAAGTAATTTGTTCACTATCACCTTAGAACTGAAATAAGAAACTAGTTTGTGTTCAAAAGAAACATTGAGACCATAAATAGACAGAATGACAAAATAACACAAAATTCAGATATTATAATTTATTATCATAGTTTGAAATAGCAAAATTTCATAACAACAAATGATTAGGGAGCTCCATGAAAGTTGGCTTACATTTGCTTTAAAAAAAATGTAATTTCATATTAGCCCTTTGCAACTTTCACTAAAATAAATACACAAAACATATCGAGATACAACCCAAGTTAACTTCAGTAAATAAACACGAAACAATGTTTAGGAAAGCCATGAACAGTAATAGCTCTTTTAAGTAAAAGTTGCAAGAAACAGCTTATATAAAACACCCTACTACAAATCTGTGGTGAAATTTAGAAAAAAAATGAGGATACAATTCATAACTTCGTTGAATGTTGAGGATACAACTCTAGTTAGGAGAGGCTTGAACAGGAAGATAGTTGGATCCAAAAGATTAAACATTGAATCCGTATTTTTTTTAAAATGTGGAATATATAAATTGAATAAGGATAGATTTGCATCTTTTCATTAAAGAAAGTTTTAATCAAACCCTATAAGAATCTAATAGTTAAGATTGATCTTCAATCTCTTCAATCTAACTTTCCTACTATTCAACTCGGCTTCTTGAATGCTTTTCTACTTGAGCTTCAACCCATATCAATGGCTTTACCTACAAAGTAATAAAAACATATGATATGAAACCTACTTTAGAAGGATATCCTTCATAACAGAACTTCAAAGATTTGACAACAACTGCATTCTCTTGAATATATGAACAAACTTGTGTGCTAAGTCTATAGTTCGTAAGATCAAAAGTCCCATCAGGAGGTATGAAGGATATAGTTCTATCATTTTCAAAATGAGCAAGATGACTACACCTAACAAAAGAAATAGAAATTAACATATGCCTTTTCAAGGGAAAAAAAAGACCAAGTACAACATCAAAGGAATTTGCGAGCACTTTAATATAAGATAAAATTGATAGTTTAAGGAATTGAATAAGAAAATGAGATTGATTGCATACTGATGAAACTTGATGTCATCCAAATCAATTTCTTTACCCTTTGACACTTTGCCTTGAGCTTCTAGTAGCACCCTGCCATTGAGTCCAAGTTTGCATTCTGGCATTCCGCTGAAAAAAAGTGAATCAAAATACACTTGTCATCTTTTACTTTGAGTCAACACTATTTTATATCATGCATAGTTGAGGCAATTTATCATCCCTATCAACTGGCATACATGTTATTCTACCATCTCTATTTTCTATTTGCTTGTTTTAATTCATAATCAATTGTTTCTAATATAGCTATAAGGATGCAAGCCTCACATGAAGAAATCTTTTCAAACATAAGTGAATTAGTGCCTTCGAATCAAATTTTTTTTTTTTCTTCTTTAGTGACAATTTAACAGAAAGTAGGAGGCAATTTAAATGACGATTTGATAAAATGAGCATTGACTTACTTGTGCTCCAAAGTTTCACAGGTAGTAAATGCACTTAAAAGGCTCCCATAAGCAATACGATCTGGTAGCATCCTTGTCCTCTACATTGTCTAAAACAAATTCAAATCCTCTTCCACAAACCAATGTTGTGCATATCCTAGAAGCATTGCATTCTAAGAAACAATGTTCTCTTCTGATTACATCTAACATTTCACATGCATAATCAATGTTTCCATGTTGAAAATGTGTTGTAATTGTACTAATTTGTGACACAGTAGCCTGCATGATTATTTTCTCAAACACTTGGCATGCCTCCTTGATGTTATAACATTTCCCATTTCCCATTTTACCAATTTTCTCACTTCTCATGTCTTCTTTGCAAGACTATTTTCTAACTATTTTTGAATTTTTCAGTGCCAATGTAATTATTCATGGCACTTCTATGAATCTACAAACAATGTATTGGAGGTTTTTAGCTGTATGTGCTTCGTTAACCAAAATTTTTCTCTAATAAATTCCTTAGTTGGAAGCTTTGCAATGACCCAAACACTTTATAGTTCTTCATGTTTGCAAACATTTCAAATTTGTTGTATTTTGTATACATCTCCCTTTCCCCCTCTCTTCCTCTTCTTCCCACTTTATCTTCATCTCTACTTTTATCTATTCTAAACTAATGGTAGGAACTTTGATGCTTTGCATCTCTTGCTTTTAAAAGGGAATGATGCAATTAAGGTTTCAAGATGGGGTATATGACAAGTAAGAAGGATCCAAAGACTTCAACACATTTATGAAAAAGTATTTATGGAGCATAAAACTACATAAAAATTCATAGATTCTTTTTTTTTAATTTAGTTTTATTTTTCATACCTATTCATCCTAGAATTGAGCATACATACCATATAAATTTTAAATTTTAACTTGACATCTATATACTCTAAAAGTCTTTTCTTGGCCTTATTGACACATTTATTAAAACTGCCAAAACTCATTGTGCTGATGTATCAAGTGCCCCTAGGAGAGGAAATAAATGTGAGCGAGTCCACCATTTTTTTTTCCAACATTGACATGGCAGGAAAACTGGATGTCCGTCAAATTTTCCAAATCAAAGTTCATATACCTATCTATTATCTTGGTTTTCCAATTCATTGGAATTATCTTTCCTTTCTACGAGTCTATGGAAAGTCAGTATAAGAAGAATAAAGAATAAACGTACACACTATGAACAAATGGTTTAACTTTCACAGGAAGAGTCCTATTGATGGTCTACTTTATCCAACTGTATGTCCATCATTTGATAGCTGTAGACTCTGCTATTCTCACTTGTTAAAGTTTTTTGCAGTACACGTTTCCTCTTTCTACAGTTGTATGCAGTCTAAATGAAATCCATGCTTTTAGTTGTATGAACAATTTTCAGGATGATGTCAGCATAAGGTTTCTAGGGAAATTTGTCATGGCCCTGATCCTCTACATCCATCACTTTGAAATCTGTGATTAGTTGTTGTTCTGAATGATTTGGTACTTGTTAAGTTCCAGTATTTGGTTTATCATATTGAACTATTTGAGAATTCAAAGATTCTCAAAGACTAATTTTTAGATCAGATGTTTTACGTTTTCTAGCTTTGTATTATTTGCAGAATCCTGTCATCTCAATCACTCTGGATTTAGGAATCATTTTTATAATCATTAATGTATGGTTTTAGTATTATATTCTTGTCTAGTTCGCACTTTCAGACTTAAGTCAGTGCATCTTAGAACACCTTGAATTTTTGTGCCGGATTTAAGTATATGTATATATAAATATATATTTATATATTTATAGCAAGGCATAAATAAATAAATATATATGTGTATGAATATAAATGCATCAGTATATAAATAATTATGTATGTATATATATAAATAACTATTAGATATAATTATATATATATAATTGTTTAAATGTTTGTGTATTTGTGTTTATATATATATATATATATATATATATATTTATTTGTTAGTAACGTTTGGGTGTTAGTTGGATTAATATTAATTAGTATTGATTTTAATATTAATATTAATATAAACATTGATGTTAATACTAATATTGATTAGTGTTATGCTATGTTAGTAATTCCTAAACTTCCTAAGTTAGTGCTTAGTCTATCCTATTGTATGGGGTTAAACTAAGGCATTAACTAAGATGAAAAACCATATTATGAACTTGGCTTGAGGTGGCTATTTTGTGAGATTTTATGGTGGGTAGCTGCATCGATATTTGAAACGGTACTGCACTCGCCATGTGTTGGAAGTAAGGAAGAGGAAGTTGCTAGCGATAAACTCGCAGTTATGGCATTGATTTTCTTGCAGCTTGAACCGCCATTGCTGGGTTTTCAATTTGGGTTTTGATGCTTTGTTGAGCAAGTCTCTCTGTAATTCTTGAGGGAATTTGATGGCCATTATGGTGTTTACTGTTTCTATCTCACCTTATAGGAAATTTGTGGGATTGAAGGCTGCAGTTACGAGATTGGAAGCTTGGGGTTTCGAGTTGGAGGAAAGGCTCGACATGCAATTTCTAATTGCATTTCATCCCACTTTTGCATAGGTAGGGGGCTTTCTCAACCTAATCTTGTAGTTTTAGTTTTGTTTCTTTTGGTTTTGCAAATAATGAATATCAAAATTAAATGGGTGATAAACCAAGAATTCATGGATGGAAAAAGAAAGTGCTTGATTTTTTGAATGTAGTATTCGAGTTTATGATGCTTTATATTGGGCAATTTTACTTATATTATTTTCTTTCTTCGGTTCTATTACAATGCTTTGATAAAGGAATGTAAAGTAGGGTTAATTGTATGCTGTTGAGGTGTCAATCGATATTCATGAATGGGCTATCTGCAGAACATGGCTCTGTGTGCAAATTCAGTATTATTTATATATATTAAATGGGGTTTTCATATTAATGGTTGGGTTTGTTGTTTTAGCATGTTTTATTTTCACCATTTGGGTTTTGGTGAGGAACCATTGTTGTGAAAACAATTTCATAAATGTTTTGGTTTCAACTGTTTAGCTCATGGCTATTATTAAGCCGAGCCCTATATGTATATTTCTTTGTATGGAAGTTGTGTTCAAATACAAGCCGTAGTATATTTTGTGTTTTAATTATGAACTCGGCTAAGGATGCGAGTTGTAGTCTAGAATCTTGACTGAGGAAAAATGAAAATACATGATCGGATAGAGTTTTTGTTTGTCAAACATTTTTTTTGGAATACGTGTCACGATTATTGTCATGAATGATTTGTTGAATTTGATTCGACAACAATTTTAAGAAATTTTTTTAATTAATTGGAATATAGGAAATTGGGAGCATTCTAGTGTATCGAGTTGGAACAATGTATTAGAAATAATGGTTGTTGTTTTATATTTACATAATGGTATAAATAAGTGAGTATGTATGCATATATATATATATATATATATATATATATATATATATATATATATATATATATATATATATATCATATACATATATATATATGTGTGTGTATGTATTTATTTATTTGTACCATCATATAAGTATATAACTTATGAAATGATCATTAGAATATAAGTTGATATTAATAATCAAAAAGGTTATTGTAAAACACTAGTTTGGAAAATGGAAAATTGATTGATTTTCATATTCTGATGTTTGTTAGTATTAACATTAGTGTATAGTTTTAAGTGGGTATTTTAAAGTCAAATGAATTTTAAGAGAATCATGGAAAGGTAAATTCATTGTTATTAGATTAGAGTTTAGTTGTTTTTTAGTTTTTAAAAAAATAAAATTGGTTGCTTGTGAAATTAAAGGGGACATTGTTGGTTTGGTAATACGGATTTTTGAAAAATAAGAAAGGTTGCAAATATGGTTTCATTTGATTTCATATGATATTATGTTGCTGATTCAATTATTATATTGAAGCAAAATAAGAGTTTTAGTTGGAATTGGAAAATTAAATTAAATTTTCTTCCAATTAGGATAATTAAACTTAAGTGTGTGTTAGATTATGCAAGTGTGATCCTATAGTATGGGTGGCTGTCATAAAGCAAGTAACTTGTAGCGATGGAATTACGTTGCCGGAGGCCCTCCAACACTAGTCTAGATCCTTATGAGAAAGTTTATGACAGTTAGTTAAACAAGTGGTAACATTTAAAAATTTCATGGGATGGGAATCATATAATAAGATAAGAACATTGTGGTTTCATCTGACATAATGAGATCTACGAGTGGATGAACATAGATTCTCATGTTGACACCCTAGGACTACTGGATCATTACCTTTTCATATTCTATGCGAGTTTATTTCTGAATAATTATGTGTAATAAATTATTTAGTTGTTTTACAATTTTAATGTGAAAGGGAAATTGTATTATCAGTTTATCTGTTATTTGGATTTAATGATTATAGCATTGTTGTTAAATCTAACATGCAAGATGATTGGAGGTTTTATCAATTAGATTTGTACTAAGCCTTATTTGGTGTATTGTGTTTGTGTGTTGATCTGATTTCAGGTTTGGGATATGTTTGATTACGGACCTAGAAGAATTGGTTGTTTAGCATTTGAAATCAAAGATTAAATTTGAATGTATTTAAAATGTCGCTATTGTACTTTTTAGAAGAGTATCAATTTGATAAACTTTATGATGTAATAATTTGTAAAAAATTACATTGCTGATTCTGAAGTACTATGTTGTACATGCTGTATTAAGGATATTTTGGAATGGTGATTTGTTTAAAAAAAAAAAATTGTTCGAGGTTTCAATATCTTTTTGTATGTTATCAATTATATGGTTGTTATTTTGGTTTCTTGATGGTTAGGGTGTTACATTTGGTATCAGAGTGAGGTTTTAACACTCGGGACTTGATAGTTTTAAATTAGGGGTTTCATTATGCTTTCTACAAGATTTTAATTAAATCTCTTTGATAGGAATTTTAGTATGCCTCCTGTTACATGAGGAGCATCGAGACGAGGTATCCCTAATGCTGATGCCAAAGTAGGAAGAGGTAGAGGTGGTCGTAGAGGCCACGGTCGAGGTCTAGGTAGAGGTCGTGGCCTTGGTAGGTGTCAAGATTTTCATGAAAGACTTGATGATGGAATTCCTCATGGTGAAGAGCAAGGGGGATTTCAAGCTAATATTCTTTAGCAGATTCTTGGACGGCTAGATGGGATTGAAGCTAGGAATCATATTCTTGGTGGGGGAGCAAATGCTCAGAATTTGTGGATTTCCAATGCCAACGAGGCTGTGGTAATAGATCCTGTTATTAGGACTCAGTTGAAAGACATATCTAAACTTAAAGGACCATACTTTAATGGAACAGAAGCTGGTAATGAAGTTGAAGCTTGGCTTCTAAACATTGAAAGGTGTTTTGTTCTGCATGACTATCACACTAATGTGAAAGTTCATTGGACTAAAATACAGTTAAGGCCTTTTGCATCAATTTGGTGGAATATGGAGTTGGAATACCTTGGTCTTCACATTTCTCAAGTCACTTGGGAATTGTTCGTTGAGAGGTTTCAGGAAAGGTTTATGTCTGACTTGTAGTAGCAAACTAGGTCTGAGAAATTCTTTAGCATTTCTCAAGGAAATTCAACAATGGAAATGTACGAAAGAAGATTCTTTCAACTTAAGAGGTATTCTGGTTGGAATGAAGGTGATAAACCTTTAGTGCAACACTTTATCTGGGGTTTAAATCCTAGGATCAGTGAGGAAGTGAGAAATTTCCAACCTAAATTTGTTAAGGAAGCTGTTGATCAAGCTAAGCTTGCTGAAATGAAATCTGGTTTTTCAACCAAGAGTGTTGTTAACCCATCTATTCCTGACAGTAGTAAAAATTAGAAATCCTTCAGGGATGATTCTAACGAAACATCTAGTGGCTATGGTAGTAAGTACCAAAAGAGGAAGTTCAATAAGTTTTCCAAACCAAACAAGGGGTTTAAGGTCCCTGAACTACCTAAATCCAGTAAGCCTATTGAAAATGTGAAACAGAGTTTTGCATCACCACAAGAAAATTCCTCATAGGATAAGAGTACCAAAAGAGGAGAAAAATGTTGGCATTGTGGGTAGTTGGGTCATTTACAGTGGAATTGTCCTCTTAGAGGCAATAATCAGGGTAAGCCAAGAGCATCGGGTTCTGAAGCTACTGTTGGAGATTCTGGAAGGAATCACTGTATTTTTGGTACTGTGGATCATAACCAAGTAGAACATCAGAACACGGTGATAGAGGCTAAAGGTACTTACCAATGTACAAAAATTTCCATTTTATTTGACTCAGGTGCCACTGATTCTTTCATTTCTGCAAACTTGGTTAAATATTGTAATATTCCTGTGAGAAAGGTTGAGTTGGCATGGCAAGTTGAGCTAGCTTCTGGATCTAAGGTAGAAACTGGGTTGATTGCAGTAGATTGTGAGATTCGTATTATGGAATTTACCACTATAGCAAACCTTAGAGTTATTCCTTTAGGAACCTATGATGTAATCTTAGGAATCGAATGGTTGGATCAACACTAAGTTGTAATTGACTGTAGCGAAAAGATCATTGAGTGCATTGATGATTTAGGATCAAGTAGATTCATATCAGGTATTAAGAGACCTATTTCTTTTAGATCTATATCTACTAAACAACTTCAAAGGTGTATACCGAAAAGCTGCAAACTGTTTATTGTTTTTGTCAATGATTTTTCTGAACCTAAGGCAAAGCAAACTAGTTTTGACCATACCTTATTTAAGGAATTTTTTGATATTTTTGTAACATAAATTTCGGGTATTCCACCCAAGAGAGAAATTGATTTTAGGATTGATCTTGTGCCTGGCACTGAACCTGTTTCCAAAACTCCTTATCGTATGATAGCACAAGAATTGGCAGAACTCAAAGTTCAGCTTGAAAAACTTCTTGAGAAAGGACTGATTAGACCAAGTGTCTCTTCTTGGGGTGCACCTATTATCTTCGTTAAGAAGAAAGACGGGTCACTTAGACTTTTTATTGATTACAGACAGTTGAATAAAGTTACTATCAAGAATAGGTATCCATTACCTAGAATTGATGATTTATTTGATCAAGTTAAGGGTGCTAAGTCATTTTCTAAAATTGATCTTAAATCAAGGTACCATCATCTTAGAATTCAAGAGGCTGATATCCATAAAAAAATGTTTCAAACTAGGTATGGGCATTATGAATTCACTATTGTACCTTTTGGTTTAACAAATGTGCCATCAGTATTTATGAGTTTGATGTAGGGAGTTTTAAGAACTTTCCTTGATAAGTTTGTAGTTGTCATTCTGGATGACATTCTGGTATATTCTAACTCCTTGGAGGAGCATGAACAACAATTGAGACAAGTTTTTGAGTGTCTCCAAAGGAATAAGTTGTATGCTAATCCTAATAAGTGTGAATTTTTCAAATTCGAGATAAGTTACCTTGGACACATTATAATGGGAGATGGAATAGCTGTGGATCCAGCTAAAATTAGAGCTATCATAGAGTGGCCAGCACCTACAAACGTTTCTAAAATGAGAAGTTTTATGGAACTAGGTAGTTATTATCGAAGGTTTGTGGCTAATTTCTCAAAAATAGCACATCCTATCACTTCCCTTCAGAGAAAAGGTAAGAAATTTATCTAGTCAGATAAGTGTGAAGAGGCTTTTCAGCATCTTAAGGAACTCTTGATTAGTGCACCTGTATTGGCTGTACCTGATTCTTGTAAAGAATTTGTGGTTTGCACATATGCTTCTTTAGATGGACTAGGAGTAGTTTTAATGCAGGATGGCAGGGTGATTGCGTATGAATCTAGGAAACTCAAGGATCATAAGATTAACTATCCTACTCACAATTTAGAACTTGCTGCAGTAATGCATGCGTTAACCAAATGGTTACATTTTCTCCTTGGACAACATTTTGAGTTGCATACTGATCACAGAAGTCTTCAATACATTTTCACACAACCAAATTTGAATGCACGGCAACGCAAATGGATGGAATTTTTGTGTGAGTATAATTTTGAGGTTAAATATGTGCAAGGTAAAGAGAATAAGGTGGCTGATGCTCTTAGCAGAAGACGTCACAAACTCTCTTCTCTAACTCTCACTATGGATTTGAAGGAGAAAATAATGCAAAATCTGGTTACTAATCCCTAGTTTTTAGATGCTAAGGTAGTTATGGAAAGTGGCAGCATGTTAGAAGGTAGATTTGAAGGCTACTCTATCAGCACTGATGGGTTGTTGATTTATAGAGATAGCATTTATGTTCCTGAGGTTGGAGAGCTACAAAATTTGATTATGTATGAAGCTGATAAGGTGCCCTATTCAGCTCACCCTGGTGTTAAAAAGATGAATGCTGATCTTAAGCAGCATTACTACTGGCCAAGTATGAAGAGGGATATTACTGATTTTGTTGCTAGATGCTTAGAATGTCAAAGGGTGAAAGCAGAACATCAACATCCTGCTGGTTTACTTCAATCACACAGCGTGCCCAAATGGAAATGGGATACCATCTCCATTGATTTTATAGTGGGATTACCATTATCCACTAGGCAGCATGATTCTATCATGGTGGTAGTTGACAGACTAACTAAAGTTGCACATTTTTATTCCTATAAGATCTTCATCTAATGCTACATCTGTAGCATGTATTTATATGGAACAGATAGTAAAACTGCATGGGATTCCTAAAAAGATCATATCAGATAGGGACCCAGTTTTCACATCTTCACTATGGAGGTCTATGCAATGTGAACTTGGTACTCAATTGAATTTCAGTTCTGCATATCATCCAGAGACTGATGGGCAAACTAAGTATGTAAATCAAATTTTAGAAGACATGCTCAGAATGTACGTCATGGATAGGCAAAACAAATGGGAAGAATTCTTGCATTTGGTTGAATTTGCATATAATAACGGTTATCACAGCTCTATAGGAATGGCTCCATTCCAAGATTTATATGGGCGACCATGTAGAACACCCTTAAGCTGGGATAATTTGGAAGATAGAATTCTCCTAGGTCTTGAAATGCTCCAAGATTTGGAACAGCAAGTGAAGCAAATTAGGGAACACCTTGTTACAGCACAGGATAGATAGAAAAAGTATGTAGATTTGCATAGGATTGAGTGTCAATTTGTGGTTGGGGACAAAGTATTTCTATGGGTCAGACCTAGAAAAAGTCCTATTAGATATGGTAAAGGATCCAAATTGTCTCTGCATTTTGCGGGACCATTTGAAGTTTTGGGACGTGTTGGTCCTATTGCTTATAGACTTGCTTTGCCTCCCAACCTATCTCGAATCCATGATGTCTTTCATGTGTCTGTTTTGAGGAAATATATACCTGATATCACTCATGTTCTAAATTGGAATACATTACAGGTAGTAGATGGCCAATTGATGCTAGAACCAGTGCAAATCATTCAGCAAAGAGAGCTAAATCTCAGAGGTCGCAAGGTGGAACAGGTAAAGGTATTATGAGATCATAATGATGATACCTTTGCAACTTGGGAAGATATAGGGGTAATGAAAATTTCCCATCCTCATTTGGTTACAGGCTTCCAGGAGTAAGCCTACGCTGGTGTGGGAGGGTGTCATGGCCCTGATCCTCTACATCCATCACTTTGAAATTTGTGATTAGTTGTTGTTCTAAATGATTTGGTACTTGTTAAGTTCTAGTATTCTAGTTTATCATATTGAACTATTTGAGAATTCAGAGATTCTCAAAGACTAATTTTCAGATAAGATGTTTTACGTTTTCCAACTTTGTATTATTTGCAGAATCTTGTCATCTGAATCACTCTGGATTTAGGAATCATTTTTATAATCATTAATGTATGGTTTCAGTATTATATTCTTATCCGGTTCGCACTTTTAGACTTAAGTCAGTGCATCTTAGAACACCTTGAATTTTTGTGCCGGATTTAAGTATATGTATCTATAAATATATATTTATATATTTACAGCAAGGCATAAATAAATAAATAAATATGTGTATGAATATAAATGCATCAATATATAAATAATTATGTATGTATATATATATAAATAACTATTAGATATATATATATATACATATATATAATTGTTTAAATGTTTGTGTATTTGTCTTTATATATATATAAATATTTATTTGTTAGTAATGTTTGGGTGTTAGTTGGATTAATATTAATTAGTATTGATGTTAATATTAATATTAATATAAACATTAATGTTAATACTAATATTGATTAGTGTTATGTTATGTTAGTAATTCCTAAACTTCCTAAGTTAGTGATTAGTCTATCCTATCGTATGGGGTTAAACTAAGGCATTAACTAAGATGAAAAACCATATTATGAACTTGGCTTGAGGTGGCTATTTTGTGAGATTTTATGGCGGGCAGTTGCATCGATATTTGAAATGGTACTGCACTCACCATGTGTTGGAAGTAAGGAAGAGGAAGTTGCTCGAGATAAACTCGCAGTTATGGCATTGATTTTCTCGCAGCTTGAACCGCCATTGCTAGGTTTTCAGTTTGGGTCTTGATGCTCTATTGAGCAAGTCTCTCTGTGATTCTTGAGGGAATTTGATGGCCATTATGGTGTTTACTGTTTCTATCTCGTCTTATAGGAAATTTGTGGGTTTGAAGGCTACGGTTGCGAGATTGGAACCTTGGGGTTTCGAGTTGGAGGAAAGGCTCGATAGGTAGTTTCTAATTGCATTTCATCTTGCTTTTGCATGGGCAGGGGGCTTTCTCAACCTAATCTTGTAGTTTTAGTTTTATTTGTTTTGGTTTTGCAAATAATGAATATCAAAATTAAATGGTTGATAAACCCAGAATTCATGGATGGAAAAAGAAAGTGCTCTATTTTTTGAATGTAGTATTCGAGTTTATGATGCTTTATACTGGGAAATTTTACTTATATTATTTTCTTTCTTAGGTTCTATTACAATGCTTTGATAAAGGAATGTAAAGCAGGGTTAACTGTATGGTATTGAGGTGTGAACCGATATTCATGAATGGGCTGTCTGCAGAACATGGCTCTGTGTGCAAAGTCAGTATTATTTATATATATTAAATGGGGTTTTCATATTAATGGTTGGGTTTGTTGTTTTAGCATGTTTTATTTTCACCATTTGGGTTTAGGTGAGGAACCATTGTTGTGACAGCAATTTTGTAAACGTTTTGGTTTCAACTGTTTAGCTCATGGCTGTTATTAAGCCGAGCCTTGTATGTATATTGCTTTGTATGGAAGTTGTGTTCAAATACAAGCCATAGTATATTTTGTGTTTTGATTATGAACTCGGCTGAGGATGTGAGTTGTAGTCTAGAGTTTTAACTGAGGAAAAATGAATATACATGATAGGATAGAGTTTTTGTTTGTCAAACATTTTGTTTGGAATACGTGTCAGGGTTATTGTCATGAATGATTTGTTGAATTCAATTCGACAGCAGTTTTAAGAATTTTTTTTAATTAATTGGAATATAGGAAATCATGAGCATTCTAGTGTATCGAGTTGGAACAATGTATTAGAAATAATGGTTGTTGTTTTATATTAACATAATGGTATAAATAAGTGAATATGTATATATATATATATGTATATATATATATATATATATATATATATGCATGCATGTATCGTATATGCATATATATATGTGTGTGTATGTATTTATTTATTTGTATCATCATATAAGTATATATCTTATGAAATGATCGTTAGAATATAAGTTGATATTAATAATAAAAAGGGTTATTGTAAAACACTAGTTTGGAAAATGGAAAATTGATTGATTTTCATATTCTGATGTTTGTTAGTATTAACATTTGTGGATAGTTTTAAGTGGGCATTTTAAAGTGAAATGCATTTTAAGAGAATCATGGAAAGGTAAATTCATTGTTATTAGATTAGAGTTTACTTGTTTTGCAATTTTTTTTTAAAAAAAAGTTGGTTGCTTGTGAAATCAAATGGGACATTGCTAGTTTGGTAATATGGATTTTTGAAAAATAAGAAAGGTTGCAAATATGGTTTCATTTGGTTTCATATGATATTATGTTGCTGATTCAATTATTATATTGAAGAAAAATAAGAGTTTTAGTTGGAATTGGAAAATTAAATTATATTTTCTTCCAATTAGGATAATTAAACTTAAGTGTGTGTTAGATTATGCAAGTGTGATCCTATAGTATGGGTGGCTATCATAAAGTGGGTGTTGTTTTAACACTATCAGATATTATGATAAGGATTCAGTTGATATATGATGAGATCATTTAGACTTTACATTTCATGTATGTATGATGATCATTACATCATTTTCAGTTATTAATGATGATTAGTTAGATGGTTTATTATCTCATGTGTTTTATTATGGTTACTTACCCCATACTTACATGTATATGGTGTGCGTGTTTTCTTATTGTATGGTGTTTCTGATGTGGTTAAGGAAGGGATTCATAGTCACTTGCTTAGTTGGGATCTACACGATGCACCACTTCCTGCCATTGTCTGTTTAGCTTAGCATTATATATTGTATGTACATACATGGTTTTTCTGCAGGTTGCAGGTATCGGGTATCGACTTCCTTGAATTGCCAAGATGAGGGTACCCTATTATACTACCTCAATGATAAGAGAAGGGAGATAAATTCTCAAGTCCAAATCCCAAACCTAAAAACCATTTGTCTTAGTGAGTTAGGACAAGTATCAAAGTTGAATACCCACTGAATGTGTCGGATGACATATTTCATAATTTTTAACCCTTTAGATTTACTTTGTATGATTTGTTCTATAATGGGTTTTCATATTTTATCTTGGAGGTCTATGGTGAATTTTCCATTAATTAAGTCTTAACAAATAGATTTAATTAATAAATTATTTATTTGAGAAGATTAATAAAATATCATGATCTTTGATATTTTGATTGTAATGTGAATTATTGGGGAAAAGAAATTAAATAAAAGAAAACTAGAAATTAAAATTAATAATAATTATAAAATAATAATAAAGTAATAAATAAAATAATAATAATAAAAGTTATAAAAGATTAAAATAAAAGTTATAAAATTTAAATAGAAATTATTGGAGTTATAAGCTTGCATGGGAATTAACATGTGTCAACAACACGGGGGTTAGTGCATCAATTAAGCACAAGGTGTCTACAATTCTATGACTCATCAAAAAGAATTGGAAAAGACCCATGCTTAGTTGGTGATAGCGTTCAGCAGTTTCAAGAAGCATTCCAAAGGTTTCTTGAGAGCTCTTTGTATTCAGGCATTCATAGAAGCTTAGGGAGAGGGTGGAGAGCAATTGTAGCATTAGAGGACTCAAGAACTCTGAAGAAGGGAGCTTGCTCTGCGGGTTTTCTGAGGAAGAGCGAATTAGCATCAGAATCTGGGTAGATTCTTGTAATTTTACTTATGCTATTTTCGTATCATGCATTCCTGTCTTCATCGTGTCTGTTATATGTGTCTGAAACTTCTCTATGATTGAATATGTAATTTGAAATTGGAATCTAGATATGCTATTTGGTTGAGAAGAAAACAATAGAAAAACCCTAGATCCAATTAAGGAGAAATAATTAGATATGAACCGGATTTGGGTTTGAATTTATATTAAATTAGAAAGACAAGATTTGGAATTAAAATAGAAATTTTATGGTGAAAATTCGAATGATTAGATGTAATCTTTCTATCAATTATATTTTTAGATGCGTATGAATAAACCCTTTTATGGCTAAATTTAGAGAACAATTATTTTTTAAGAGGAAATTTTTAATTCATCACAAAGTACCCTGTCGCTGCCCCTTGGATAGACCCGAACTCAATCATTCATAACTTTTTATTGTGATCGAATTTATTCGATCGCTCTGGTCAGAATTGGCGCGACTTGGCCCTCTCCAACATATTTCAATTTCAGCCCGATCCAATGGTTCATTAGGGAGATATGGCCATCGTACTGAGACTGTTTTTCTCAAGGACAGATATTTCTCCATTTCTCATAACCAAGAATTCTTTATGCTAAAACTTCACAAGAAAAAAAATAATATATCAAAGCATGGAATGGATTAAAGATATTATTGCAATCTTCCCTTATTAGAATCTTATTAATATGCATTAGTTTTATATGGTTTATTATCTAATCTAATTAAATCAAATTTAATTAAGATTAGTTAATGGTAGAAGAAGTCTAATTAATTATTAGTCAATCTAAGTAAATGGATTTTTAAATGAGAGAAAATTAAAAGAAAAGAGATTTTAATATAGTGGAATTTTTATAATGTATATTGAATACTATTTAATATATATTAAACAATTTTAGAGTTGTTTAATGAAGATGATAATGTTAAGAATTTGGAGATTATTCATGTTAAAATCTACAATGAGTCTTATTGGTTTGGTGATAGGGATCTTTTTCAAACAACGTTTATATAGACAAAATATTATTAGTACAATTAGCAAATGGAGTCTAGTAGTTTTGAGGAGAAACTTTTATCTATCAAACAAATATATGGGTTTGGAAAAACGTAAAATTTCTCCACTTAATATAATTTGGGAATACATGAACTGAGACTTCTAAATTCAAATTTGAAAACTTAGCAAAACCAAAACATGTATTTGCATCGTGTATTCTATATGCTTCTTGTTTTGGATTTTTGGTTAACTAGCGTTGACCAGTCCTAGGTTGTTACCAGAGGCTCGGGGATTATGAGATGTTTTGGCATGTTGATCTTATTTGGTCTCAATCTTTATAAGCCCAACCATGGTAATGTGATTGTATGCTCTATGAAATGTTTGTATTTACTATTTGTATTTGTTCATCAGTCTTCATGTGTGAAGCTGAGATGTATGTGTATGAGACACTTGAGCTAATCATTTTTGAGTTATCGATCAGTTATCCTTGATTATTTTCTAGTTGCCATGATGGGACTGAGATGTGAATTTATTCTTGATGATGTCATGTTGTGACATGTTTGACTCAACCATTTCTGGAGTCTTTGATCAGTATGATTGAGATATATATTTAGGTTATTGAGAACCATTGGATACTTTGATTATCAGTGATACTTCAGTTGCCAATAAAGAGCTATTGTGTTCATGTTTTTCTATGGATGTTTGCTCATGGAGATTTGATGCTTTTATGCATATTTGATGATTTTATGGATTATCTTTTGTGATTTTGAGATTTATGAGTCCATGAGCATTAGGGTAGGATATCTGCATGTAGTGACGGGAAGATGCTTGCAATGGGAGCTGGGGCCCTAAGAGGCTGCCAGGGTAACTCATTGTAAGTTGGATTAATAAGTGATAACATTCACACCTAATACTAACTAAATGAACCTAAAAAGATAATTGTTTTGCTCTTTCCCATGCCTTGAGTGCTTGTACAAGCTAGGATGGGAGTAGTGAGACTCATGGTTGCGACCTTGCATTCCATAGTATGCCTCATCAGTATGAGAGGATACTAGTGGTCACATGAAATCAGTATGGTCCCATGGAGTTTAGCTAACTGCCAGGGTAACTTGTACGTGATAATTGTGATGATACGTGGTAATTTGTGCTATGTGTTATGGATAGCCTATTTGGGACTTGAGATTATCTCCTCAGCACGGTGGGAGTGGACCACTTAGGTACCACGCGGTTGGTTGGTAGTGTATTTTCCACTCTTATCATTTTAGATTCATCGAGACATCATGGCTGATGCATCCTTCGTGATGGTGGATATGTATCCTTTCATTGATGATAAGCATATGTTAGATGATGTTATCTTATGCTTATATTTGGATGTTAGATTACTTTCTACATATGATGTTGTATATGTTAGGACTATGTTAATACCGATAATTCCTTCGGTGATTTGGGATGTTACGCACAGAGGGATGCCTAGGGCCCACGATGGTCTAATGATGCTATTAACGGTTGGGAGGAACCGTGCACTTAGTTTATTTTGTTTGATCTTTATGATGGATGTATATGTCTTCTATGACGATGTATCATGTGATTGTCTTTGATGTATCATGGATTAGAATAGGATGATGTACTTTATTTCGCATATGTATATTCTTTTAAGCTTTCATACCCTGTGACATGTACAGTGGATGATTGAGCATTTGGAAATGTAATGTATGAACATTGGACTTATCATTATTATTTCATGCGGTTGTTGTACTAGATGGATTGATGTATGTAATTCAACGTTAAGGGATCTTAAAGAATGTAATCTGTTATGTATGTTATGTTTACTTTTCAGATGGATATTGCTATTACTTTCGTTATTGTGAATAACTTATGTATGGTATTAACTTTCATGTAAAAAAAAGGAATGTTACCAAACTTAGTGAAATTCTAAGTTAATTCTTTGGATCCCTTGGCAGAGCATTACATTTGGTATCAAAGCCCAAGTTTCTACATTGGGAGCTCTGGGTATTTTGGAACAACTAGAATTGTGAACTATTAAGTGTATCTCTTCAACTTGAAACTAGGTGAACTGAAATAGAACCTGAACTGTTACTTGAATATTTTTCATACTTCAACACTTAGTTTTTAAAACTGAAGATTTTACTTAAACCTAAACATAGAATTGAACTTAGTCTATTGCAACATGTGTCTTTTGATTGTAATAGTACTTTGTTCTATTGTAAGATGGTGTCTGGGACTAGGTCTTCTATTAGAGGCCATGGTAGAGGTCGAGGAAGAGGCCATGGTCGTTGCAGAGCTGTCAGTGCCCATGAGTCTACCCATGAGGGATCAGCTCATGTAGAGAGCAGGGAAGAGCACTCTAATAGGTAGCAGGAAGAGAGCCATAGAGAGGACCAAGCTGAGTCTGAAGAGGTTGGTTTGAGACATATGATGTAGACTATTTTAGAATGTCTACCTCCTGTTCAAGAATAGCATAAAGTGCATCAGACAGAACAAGAGCATAGACCCAGATCTAGAAGTCCTTGGAAGGATCATCAGAGGTCCATTGTGTCCACTTAGATGAAGGATCTTTCAAGATCCAAGGTCAAGCCTTTCAATGGGCAAGGTTCTGGTTATGTGGCCGAGCAGTGGCTGATTTCTCTCTACAAGATTTTTTCCATGCAGGATTTTGATAACAATGTTAAGGCAAGATTTGCGATCACTAATTTAGAGAATTTTGGGGCCACTTGGTGGACGATTGAGGAGAAAAAGCTGGGAATCGATATGAGCAGTGTCACATGGGAACTATTCTTAGAGAGTTTCCGTGAACGATTCCTACTAGAGGAATGGAAACTACAAAGGGCAGATGAGTTTCATAATCTCAAGTAGTACACTTTGTCAGTGACCAAGTATGAGCATAATTTTTATGAGCTTATGCCTTTTTTAGGGTTCAGAGAAAATTCAGCTCAGTTGACACGACACTTTATTAGGGGTTTGAATAACCGTATAATTGGGGGTGTCAAGTTATTTGAGCCAAAAACTCTCAAAGATGCAGTACATCGAGCAATCCTTGTTGAGAAAAGTGTCAACCTTGGTCAAGGTGGTTTTGTAGGAGCACCAGAAGCATCAGGATCTAAAGGCAACTTCAATTCAAGTGGTAACAAGAAGCCTTTCTTTTCTAAGAGAAAACAGTATTAGCAGTAGTCTTAGCAGCAGAAGGGATCAAATTCTCAAGCTCAAGGTGGTGGCAAAGGTTCTAACTTTAAGAACAACCACAATGCTCAACGCAATAAACAGAATTAGTCCAATCAGCCAGCTCAGAGTAGCCAGTCTTTTGTAAGTAGGAACAGTCGCCAGCAATCTAATGTACCACCTATGGGAAGAGGATCTAGCAGGAATATAGCATGTTTTTTCATGTGGTTAGATTAGACATTATGCAGCTCAGTGTCCACAAGGATCACCTCAGTTTTCAGGACCTAGGCCTACAGCTTCAGAACCCATAGTTGGTGATGCAAGGAGAGCTCATAGAGTTTTTGCAGTAGTTGATCAGTGTTAGGAAGATCATCAAGGAACAGTGGTTGAGACCACAGGTGCTATTCGAGGTATATCTCTTTCAGTATTGTTTGATTCAGGAGCTACAGATTCATTTATTTCACCATCTATAGTTTCTAAGTGTAAGCTGGATGCGGTGAAGCAAGATCATGATTGGCAAGTGGAACTAGCCTCAGGGATTAAGGCCTCCACAAATTCTATAGTTGATAAGTGTGGGCTTAGCTTAGGGAACTTTGATACAGCAGTGGATCTTTGAGTCATACCCCTTGGTTCCTATGATGTGATTCTAGGCATGGACTAGCTTGGATCTCATAGAGCCAATATAGATTGTACGAAGAAGATTATTTTGTGCCAAGATGACCAAGGGAATGATGTGAGGATAGTTGGGATACCAAGGCCTATATCTCTACGGATGATTTCTACTATGTAATTGAAGCGAAGTTTTTGTAAGGGATGTCAGATATTTGCTATTATGGTAAATGATCTTGATGAGGAAGATCCTATGAAGAAGACTTTAGATCACCCAATTTTTACAGGAGTACGCAGATGTCTTTCCAAGTGAGATTCCAGGCATGCCTCCAAAGAGGGACATTGATTTTAGCATTGATCTAATTCCTGGAGCGAAGCCTATCTCTAAAGCTCCATATCATATGACTACTTAGGAACTGGGTGAGTTACGTCTTCAGCTAGAGGAACTTCTGGCCAAAAGGAGCATTTGACCTAGTGTATCACCATGGGGAGCTCTAGTGCTCTTGATGAAGAAGAAAGAAGATTCTTTGCGCCTTTGTATTGACTACAGATAGTTGAACAAGGTGACTATTAAGAACAAGTATCCTTTGCCTAGGATTGATGACTTATTTGATCAAATCAAGGGAGCTACAATATTCTCCAAGATTGACCTTAAGTCAGGATACCACCAGCTTTGTATTAAGGAAGTAGATATTCACAAAACTGCTTTTTGAATGCGCTATGGGCATTATGAGTTCACAGTGGTATCTTTTGGGTTGACTAATGCTCCATCAGTGTTCATGAGTTTGATGAATGGTGTTTTTCAATCATATCTTGACAGGTTTTTTCTCATGTTTCTTGATGACATATTGATATTTTTTAAGACTCAGAAGCAGCATGAGAAACACCTGCGGTTAGTATTGCAGTGTTTGAGAGGCAATCAGCTTTATGCCAATGCCGCTAAGTGTGAATTCTTCAAATCGAAGATTTAGTAGTCAGGGCATGATATCTCAGGTGATGGTATTTTAGTGGATCCTGCAAAGATTCAAGCGATAATAGATTGGCCTACCCTGACTAATGTGTCAGAGATTCATAGTTTCATGGGTTTAGCTGGTTATTATTGTAGATTTGTCCAAAAATTCTCTAGGATAGCACATCCTATCACTTCTCTTCAAAGGAAAGGTAAGAAGTTTGTGTGGATAGAGAAATGTGAGGAAGCATTTCAGAGGCTCAAGGAGCTTTTGACTAGTGCATCGATTTTAGCTGTACCTGATCCAAAAGGTGAGTTCATGGTGTGTATAGATGCTTCTCTTGAAGGAATTGGAGCAGTGTTGATGCAAAATGGACAGGTGATTGCATATGAATCACGGAAGCTCAAAGATCATGAGTTAAATTACCCTACACATGATCTTGAGTTAGCAGCAGTAGTTCATGCTTTGACAAGGTGGAGACATTTCTTGTTGGGGCACAGATTTGAGCTACATAGTGATCATCGTAGTCTTCAGTACATTTTTACTCAGCCTAATTTGAATGCTCGCCAGAGACTATGGATTGAATTTTTATGTGAGTATGATTTTGAGGTTAAGTACATTTAGGGTAAGGAGAATGTGGTGGCATATGCTTTGAGTCGCAGGAGACATGTGGTAACATCGATGACTCTTAGTGTGGATTTGAGGAGTCAGATTCTTTAGGCACTTCCTATGGATTCCTGGTATCAGGAAGTGTGCAGAGAGATAGATTCAAGAAGATCTTTGGAAGGTAAGTTTGCAGGTTACGTTCGAGAATCAGATTGTCTTTTGAGACATTTGGGGAGGATTTATGTGCCATTATTAGATGAGCTTCGCACCTTGATTCTGGTAGAAACCCATTGTACACCTTACTCAACACATCTAGGTGTCAGGAAGATGCATGCTGATTTGAGACGTTTGTTCTTTTGGTTCGAGATGAAGCGAGATATTGCTGATTTTGTGGCTAGGTATCTTGAGTGTCAAAGAGTCAAGGTAGAACACCAACACTTGGCAGGACTATTGCAGCCTAATCTCATTCCTTCTTGGAAATGGGATATCATCTCCATGGATTTTATAGTAGGATTACCTATGACAGTTCGACGTCATGATGCTATCATGGTTACCATTGATCGGTTGACTAAGGTGGCACATTTTTCACCGATCAGGTCTTCCTACACAATAGCTTCTATAGCAAATATCTTCATGCGTGACATTTTGAGATTACATGGTATTCCTAGAAAGATCATTTCTAATAGGGATCTTGCATTCACATCTGCATTTTGGACATCATTGCAACATTAGCTTGGAGCACAGCTAAACTTCAGTTCGGCATATCATCCAGAGACTGATGGTCAGACAGAGAGGGTGAACCAAGTTTTGGAGGATATGTTACGGATGTATGTGATGGATAGGCAGACTCATTGGGAGGACTATCTCTACCTAGTGGAGTTTGCTTACAACAATGGGTATCATAGTTCTATTGGCATGGCACCATTTCAAGCATTATATGGACGTCCTTGTCATACACCATTGAGTTGGGACAGCCTCGAGGATCACATTCTATTGGGTCCTGAGATGCTTTGTGATATGGAGCAATAGGTAGTGCGTATCCGTGAGCATTTGACTACGACACGGAATAGGTAGAAGAAGTATGCTAATTCTCATAGGATTGATAAGCATTTTGCTGTGGGTGATAAGGTTTTCTTGAGAGTGCGACCGCGAAAGAGTCCGATTTGGTATGGAAAGGGTTCTAAGCTAGCACCTCGCTTTGTGGGACCATTCGAGATTTTGGAGAGGGTTGGCCCGGTTGCTTACCATCTTGCTCTATCGCCCATCCTAGCTCGCATTCATGATGTTTTCCATGTTTTAGTGCTTAGGTAGTATATCCCTGAGATTGTGCATGTTCTTGATTGGAATGCGTTGCAGGTAGAGGACGGGCAGCTGGCTTTGGAGCCAGTTCGTATTTTGGAGCAGCGGGGGTTGACCCTCAGAGGTCAAACCATCGAGCAGGTAAGGGTCCAATAGGACCCTACTGATGATTCTTCAGCTACTTGGGAGGATGCAGCTAGATTGAGGGAGTTATATCCCTATTTGTTTGTAGGCTTCAAGGATTAAGCCTAATTCAATGGGGGGTGGATGTAGTGCCTACCCTCATTCACATCTTTTCTAGACTTATTGTTATCAGACTATGTAGACTAGTTTTATGTTGATGGTTCAGTGGTGTTGTTTTGACACTATCAAATATTATGATAAGGATTCAGTTGATATATGATGAGATCATTTAGACTTTACATTTCATGTATGTATGATGATTATTACATCATTTTCAGTTATTAATGATGATTAGTTAGATGGTTTATTATCTCATGTGTTTTATTATGGTTACTTACCCCATACTTGCATGTGTATGGTGTGAGTGTTTTCTTATTGTATGGCATTTCTGATGTGGTTAAGGAAGGGAGTCATAGTCACTTGCTTAGTCAGGATCTACATGATGCACCACTTCCTGCCATTGTTTGTTTAGCTTAGCATTATATATTGTATATACATGCATGCTTTTTCTACAGATTGCAGGTACCAGGTATCGACTTCCCTGAATTGCCAGGATGAGCGTACCCTATTATACTATCTCAATGATAAGAGAAGCGAGATAAATTCTCAAGTCCAAATCCTAAACCTAAAAATCATTTGTCCTAGTGAGTTAGGACAAGTATCAAAGTTGAATACCCATCAAATGTGTCGGATGACATATTTCGTGATTTGTAACCCTTTAGATTTATTTTGTATGATTTGTTCTATGATAGATTTTCATATTTTATCTTGGAGGTCTATGGTGAATTTTCCATTAATTAAGTCTTAACAAATAGATTTAATTAATAAATTATTTATTTGAGAAGATTAATAAAATATCACGATCTTTGATATTTTGATTGTAATGTGAATTATTGGGGAAAAGGAATTAAATAAAAGAAAACTAGAAATTAAAATTAATAATAATTATAAAATAATAATAAAGTAATAAATAAAATAATTATAATAAAATTTATAAAAGATTAAAATAAAAGTTATAGAATTTAAATAGAAATTATTGGAGTTATAAGCTTGCATGAGAATTAACATGTGTCAACAACACGGGAGTTAGTGCATCAATTAAGCACGAGGTGTCTACAATTCTATGACTCATCAAAAAGAATTGGAAAAGACCCATGCTTAGTTGGTGACACCTTTTAGCGGTTTGAAGAAGCATTCCAAAGGTTTCTTGAGAGCTCTTTGTATTCAGGCATTCATAGAAGCTTAGGGAGAGGGTGGAGAGCAATTGGAGCATTGGAGGACTCAAGAACTCTGAAGAAGGGAGCTTGCTTTATGGGTTTTCTGAGGAAGAGTGAATTAGCATAAGAATCTGGGTAGATTCTTGTGATTTTACTTATGCTATTTCTGCATCATGCATTCCTGTCTTCATCGTGTCTATTATATGTGTCTGAAACTTCTTTATGATTGAATCTGTAATTTGAAATTGGAATCTAGATATGCTATTTGGTTGAGAAGAAAACAATAGAAAAACCCTAGATCCAATTAAGGAGAAATAATTAGATATGAACCGAATTTGGGTTCGAATTTATATTAAATTAGAAAGACAAGATTTAGAATTAAAATAGAAATTTTATGGTGAAAATTCGCATGATTAGATGTAATCTTTCTATCAATTATATTTTTAGATGCGTATGAATAAACCCTTTTATGGTTAAATTTAGAGAACAATTATTTTTTAAGAGGAAATTTTTAATTCATCACAAACTGCCCTGTCACTGCCCTTTGGATAGATCCAAACTCAGTCATTCATAACTTTTTATTGTGATCAAATTTATTCGATCGCTCCAATCAGAATTGGTGCGACTTGGCCCTCTCCAACATATTTCAATTTCAGCCCGATCCAATAGTTCATTAGGGAGATATGGCCGTCGTACTGAGACTTTTGTTCAAGGATAGATATTTCTCCATTTCCCATAACCAAGAGTTATTTATGCTAAAACTTCACAAGAAAAAAAATAATATACCAAAGCATGGAATGGATTAAAGATATTATTGCAATCTGCCCTTATTAGAATCTTATTAATATGCATTAGTTTTATATGGTTTATTATCTAATCTAATTAAATTAAATTTAATTAAGATTAGTTAATAGTAGAAAAAGTGTAATTAATTATTAGTTAATCTAAGTAAATGGATTTTTAAATGAGAGAAAATTAAAAGAAAAGAGATTTTAATATAGTGGAATTTTTATAATGTATATTGAATACTATTTAATATATGTTAAACAATTTTAGAGTTGTTTAATGAAGATGATAATATTAAGAATTTGGAGATTATTCATGTTAAAATCTACAATGAGTCTTATTGGTTTGGTGATAGGGATCTTTTTCAAACAACGTTTATATAGACAAAATATTATTATTACAATTAGCAAATGGAGTCTAGTAGCTTTGAGGAGAAACTTTTATTTATCAAACAAATATATGGGTTAGGAAAAACGTGAAATTTCTCCACTTAATATAATATCAGATTACATAAAGTGAGACTTCGAAATTCAAATTTGAAAACTTAGCAAAACCAAAACATGTGTTTGCATCGTGTATTCTATATGCTTTTTGTTTTGGGTTTTGGGTTAACTAGTGTTGACCAGTCCTAGGTTGTTACGAGAGGCTCGAGGGTTATGAGATGTGTTGGCATGTTGATCTTATTTGGTCTCAATCTTTATAAGCCCAACCATGGGAATGTGATTGTATGCTCTATGAAATGTTTGTATTTACTATTTGTATTTTTTCATCAGTCTTCATGTGTGAAGCTGAGATGTATGTGTATGAGACACTTGAGCTAATCATTTTTGAGTTATCGATCAGTTATCCTTGATTATTTTCTAATCGCCATGATGGGATTGAGATATAGATTTATTCTTGATGATATCATGTTGTGACATGTTTGACTTAACCATTTCTGGAGTCTTCGATCAATATGATTGAGATATATATTTAGGTTATTGAGAACCATTGGATACTTTGATTATCAATGATACTTCAGTTGCCAATAGAGAGCTATTGTGTTCATGTTTTTCTATGGATGTTTGCTCATGGAGATTTGATGCTTTTATGCATATTTGATGATTTTATGGATTATCTTTTGTGATTTTGAGATTTATGAGTCCATGAGCATTAGGGTAGGATATCTGCATGTAGTGATGGGAAGTGGCTTGCAATGGGGGCCGGGGCCCTAAGAGGCTACCAGGGTAACTCATTGTAAGTTGGATTAATAAGTGATAACATTCACACCTAATACTAACAAAATGAACCTAAAAAGATAAGTGTTTTGTTCTTTCCCATGCCTTGAGTTCTTGTACAAGCTAGGATGGGAGTAGTGAGACTCATGGTTGCGACCTTGCATTCCATAGTATGCCTCGTCAGTATGAGAGGATACTAGTGGTCGCATGAAATCAATATGGACCTGTGGAGTTTAGCTAACTGCCAGGGTAACTTGTACGTGATAATTGCGATGACACTTTCTCGCTTGCATAGTAGGTTCCTACGTGTCATTGTGTGCCTCTAGGAAGTAGATGTTAGTTTTGTGATTGGAACCTTTGAGTTAGTATACTTTTATGATTCCTAGACTATAGAGATTTGTGCTATGTGTTATGGATAGCCTGTTTGAAACTTGAGATTATCTCCTCAGCACGGTGGGAGTGGACCACTTAGGTACAACACGGTTGGGTGGTAGTGTATTTTCCACTCTTATCATTTGAGATTCATCGAGACATCGTGGCTGATGCATCCTTTGTGATGGTGGATATGTATCCTTTCATTGATGATAAGCATATGTTAGATGATGTTATCTTATGCTTATATTTTCATGTTAGATTACTTTCTACATATGATGTTGTATATGTTAGGAGTGACATTCCTACTATGTTAGTACTGATGATTCCTTCGATGATTTGGGATGTTATGCACAGAGGGATGGCTAGGGCCCACGATGGTCTAATGATGCTATTAACGATTGAGAGAAACTGTGCACTTAGTTTATTTTGTTTGATCTTTATGATAGATGTATATGTCTTCTATGATGATGTATCATGTGATTGTCTTTGATGTATCATGGATTAGAATAGGATGATGTACCTTATTTCACATATGTATATTCTTTTAGGCCTTCATACCCTGTGACATGTATAGTGGATAATTGAGCATTTGGAAATGTAATGTATGAACATTGGACTTATCATTATTATTTCATGTGGTTGTTGTACTAGATGGATTCATGTATGTAATTCAACGTTAAGGGATCTTAAAGAATGTAATTATCCATGTATGTTATGTTTACTTTTCAGATGGACATTGCTATTGCTTCCGTTATTGTGAATAAGTTATGTATGGTATTTACTTTCATGTTAAAAAAAGATTGTTACCAAACTTAGTGAAATTCTAGGTTAATTCTTTGGATCCCTTGGTGGGGCATTACAATTGAGGTGTGAATTGATATTCATGAATGGGCTGTCTGTAGAACATGGCTCTATGTGCAAAGTTAGTATTATTTATATATATTAAATGGGGTTTTGATATTAATGGTTGGCTTTTTGGTTTTAGCATGTTTTATTTTCACCATTTGGGTTTTGGTGAGGAACCATTGTTGTGACAGCAATTTCATAAACATTTTGGTTTCAACTGTTTAGCTCATGGCTATTATTAAGCTGAGCCCTGTATGTATATTGCTTTGTATGGAAGTTGTGTTCAAATACAAGCCATAGTATATTTTGTGTTTTGATTATGAACTCGGCTGAGGATGCGAGTTGTAGTCTAGAGTTTTAACTGAGGAAAAATGAATATACATGATAGGATAGAGTTTTTGTTTGTCAAACATTTTGTTTGGAATACGTGTCAGGGTTATTGTCATGAATGATTTGTTGAATTCGATTCGACAGCAGTTTTAGGAAATTTTTTTTAATTAATTGGAATATAGGAAATCGGGAGCATTCTAGTGTATCGAGTTGGAACAATGTATTAGAAATAATGGTTGTCATTTTATATTAACATAATGGTATAAATAAGTGAGTATGTATGCATATATATATATATATATATATATATATATATATATGTATGTATGTATCGTATACATATATATATATGTGTGTGTGTGTATATATTTATTTATTTGTATCATCATATAAGTATATATCTTATGAAATGATCGTTAGAATATAAGTTGATATTAATAATCAAAAAGGTTATTGTAAAACACTAGTTTGGAAAATGGAAAATTGATTGAATTTCATATTCCGATGTTTGTTAGTATTAACATTTGTGGATAATTTTAAGTGGGTATTTTAAAGTGAAATGCATTTTAAGAGAATCATGGAAAGGTAAATTCGTTGTTATTAGATTAGAGTTTAGTTTTTTTGCAATTTTTTTAAAAAAAAAAATTGGTTGCTTGTGAAATTAAAGGGGACATTGCTGGTTTGGTAATATGGATTTTTGAAAAATAAGAAAGGTTGCAAATATGGTTTCATTTGGTTTCATATGATATTATGTTGCTGATTCAATTATTATATTGAAGCAAAATAAGATTTTTAGTTGGAATTGGAAAATTAAATTATATTTTCTTCCAATTAGGATAATTAAACTTAAGTGTGTGTTAGATTATGCAAGTGTGATCCTATAGTATGGGTGGCTGTCATAAAGCGAGTAACTTGTGGTGATGGAATTATGTTGCCAGATGCCCTTCGACACTAGTCTAGATCCTTATGAGAAAGTTTATGACAATTAGTTAAACAAGTGGTAACATTTAAAAATTCCATGGGATGGGAATCATATAATAAGATAAGAACATTGATGTTTCATCTGACATAATGAGATCTACGAGTGGCTGAACGTAGATTCTCATGTTGACACCCTAGGACTACTGGATCATTACCTTGTCATATTCTATGCGAGTTTATTTCTGCATAATTATGTGTAAGAAATTATTTACTTGTTTTACAATTTTAATGCGAAAGGGAAATTGTATTATCAGTTTATCTATTATTTGGATTTAATGATTATAGCATTGTAGTTAAATCTAACATGCAAGAGAACTGGAGGTTTTATCAATTAGATTTGTACAAAGCCCTGTTTGGTGTATTATGTTTGTGTGCTGATCCAATTTTAGGTTCGGTATATGTTTGATTACGAACCTAGAAGAATTGGTTGTTTAGCATTTGAAATCAAAGATTAAATTTGAATGTATTTAAAATGTCGTTGTTGTACTTTTGAGAAGAATATCAATTTGAAAAACTTTATGATGTAATAATTTGTAAAAAATTACATTGCTGATTCTAATGTACTATGCTGTACTTACTGTATTAACGATATTTTGGAATGGTGATTTAAAAAAAAAAAAAATTGTTCAGGGTTTGAATATCTTTTTGTATGTTATCGGTTGTATGGTTGTTATTTTGGTTTCTTGATGGTTAGGGTGTTACAAAATTGGTAATTCTCATTTTCTTCTAAGTTGTAGGTCATCTACTATTTAGTTTCATTTTTGGGGGTTCTTTTCGAGGCGTTTGGGTATATTATTGTAGACATATGTCTAAACAAGATTGTAAAGTTCATGTCTTGGGAAATTGTAATTATTTTCCTTCTCTGATACACTTCTTTGTTTTATCTCAGAATACACTCTAAAATATCCTGAACCATTTAATACTAGGAGTACAAAAGTTATTCCAATTAGGACATATAGAATGCATCTCGAGACTTTTATTCTACAGCAGCATCATTTTCTATTCAAACTCATGTAGCTTTATATGTTGTTTAAAGAGCCTCATTTTTTTGCCTTCTTGTGATGCTTTTCATCAGTCCTATCCATCATTTAATGTTTTCTAAAGCTCCCGTACATATTTGGGAGTCTTTGTATAGGGGCTTGTATGCCTTCTCAAGTAGAGGTACATCGAGGCTATCATCATCATCATGATCAGATACGCTTGGACTAAATGTTTCATGGATCAATGTATTTATACCATCATCTTCAATTGTGTTTTCTGGCACATGATCATTATCTTCACTGTGGATATTCGCACCTCCATGTTCCTCCACTTCAAAAACCATATTCTTCGGATTGTTGTGGTTCATATCATGTACTTCCCTAGGGAGATCAACCTATATAAAATTGATTAACATAAATAAACCATGATCATGAACTCATCATCAAGTGATTTCATATGTATATAAATTTTTAAAATGATATAATGAACAACTTACCAATGGATGATAGTCATGCCCCCCTTCAATGTGACCATTCTCCCTACAATGTCTCTTAACTGTTTTGATTAGCAGTCTTCTATGGTTTAAGCCCTTACAAATTTTTCAAGGACAATAACATTTTCCATCACCTTTTATTTTCAAGTTAGACCACAATCTAGCAATTGTCTCCCTATTTTCTTCTTTAGTTATATTATTTGACATGATCGTTCTTCGCAGAAAGCAAAAATTGGGCTGTGAAATCTTCATTCTACAATTTTCACAAACTAAGAAAAACTAACAAAAGTACACAAATCTTCTTAGACCTGGCTAAATACTTTAATATTTTAAAAATACTTTCTTTGACTTCATTCCTAAGACATTTAACTCAGTCACTTTTTATAACATTCAATCAATTGTTCTAGGCAAATTTGTGGATAAGATTATTTGTAAAACTTTGACCAATTGCCTGAAGGTCTTATTTCAAGAGACCTTACAACATTAAGCCACTAAAAGAAATTTCAAAACATATAAGATAAAAGTCTAGTTAAAATATACATTAGATTAAAAAATATACAATTTTCATACCCAAGCGCATGGCTATAACTCATGTAACAACCTTCTTGCTTAGCTGTAGAAGCTCTCCAACAATCAAATTATACAAGCTACAAGGACTAATAGAAATTTCAAAACATATAAGCAACAAGTCAAGGCATATTACATGACATGGAAAAAGGAACAAAATTTACAAGCTTTAGCAAGACATATTAAACGACATCATAGTGCTAGAGAGATCACAATTATATGAGTAAAACATAGTCATGAAAAAGCACATAAATTAGTTATTATATGCAATTAAAAGATATATAGTTAGATAGGGACATCCATAGGGCATATTCAAAATGGAGCAATGAGATCTAGTGTGGGTGAAATAGGTGGTCAAACACAAAGGAACATCACAACAGTGATAGATGCAGATGGAGATGCAGATGAGATGGATCGATGGTGGGCAGTGTCAGTGGGGTTGTGTTTTGGAGTTGGATTTGCCAACATGATTGCAATGTTGTGGTTTCACCTAAAATCAAGGTACAAGTGTTTTAATTTGATGCATAGTTTTATCTAATATCTTTTTAAACAATGAATTCATGAAGGTTTTATGTTGGCCCTGATGTATTTGAATTTTTATATTTAACTTCTTACATATAGTTAGAAGTCCCACAAAGTAGTTGTTATATGGGTTGAACTGATTCTTCCTCTCCTTTTTTTTATTGACCAAATTTCTCAAAATTAACTATTCACATATTCCATTTGATTCCAGTTTTCCCTAAATGCTTGCAATTGAATATTAAAGATATAATATTTTGTTAACAATCAAGATAATTTTGCAAAATTAGATTTTATTCAAGAAGCAACTTCTTATGACTTTGAAACGTGACCAATATTTGGTGGATCTACACAATAAAATATATAATTCTTGCATAATTTTGATAATGAGTAGAATGTATGTGAGAATTTCAAAATACATTTCAATCGCCCCAGGTACATATTCTTGATAGAATCTTCTTAACAATTTGCATTTCAAGAGTGCAAACATAAGAGCTTATTTTTATTGAATTAAATATGATTAATGTTTTTTGTTGATATTCTTTCTACTGAAAATTAATTTGGAGCTTTGGTTAGCAATCTGTAGAAATATATTACAAAGATTACAACAAGTAAAACATGGAGGCTCTTCAATATATTTCTTGTGACGAGAAATTTACAACTGTCTTGTTAGCTGGCTCTATTCCACTATCTATATGTCTTGCCAATAATATTTTAGTATTTGTGGACTTTTCAAAGAATGCACTAAGTGATGTCACTCCTACAAATCTGGTCAAATGTTCTCAATTGAGAATTTTGAATTTGACTCAAAATTATTTCAAAGCTGGAGTACTAGAAGAGTTAGAGAATCTTCCACTACTTGAGACACTAAATCTAAGTAAAGAAAAAATTTAAAGCTATTATTCATCATCCTATTACAAATTGCACAAAACTTCAAGTATTTGACTTGCAAAACAAAATTCAGGGGTGTATCTCAATTTGGATTGGAGAACTAGTAGAGTTATGATTTCTCAGCTTGTCTTTTAATGAGTTGTAAAGCATTCTCTCACCAAAGTTGTTTACGTTTAAGAATCTTCAAATTCTAGATTAATCTCATAATAATTCATGAGGATTGATTCTTAAGAGTTTAGGGATGTTGAATGATATGACAAATGTGACACAAAGTGAAAAACATAGAGACAACATTTAGAGTTTTAGACTAGATTTCACATTGGCTCCATTTTTCAAATATGAATCAAAAAAAATTTTGGATTAAAGGACTAGCAACGCCATACCCTAAGATTATCAATGCCTTCCAAATTTATTGATTTTTTTTTACAAGAAGCTCCCAAGAAATATTCCTAAGGCACAAAAATTGGAGCCAAACTGCCAAACAAACCCCGACAAAAGAATTTCTCTTGAATTGACTATGATTTAGTTTTCTAAATTTCGGACCTTACTAACTTGTAAATCTTGTTAACTTAAACTGCCCTTAATTTTTCTTATCAGCAGGTATCCCTAAAATCAAATTAAAATAACCTGCCCTTAATTTTGTTTATCAGCAAGTAGCAATCACAACTAGAGTTTTACTATCATATACTTGGATTGAAAGAAGTCATAGAAGGAGAAAATGTGTAGGGTAGAAGAATGTAGTGTTAAAGTTAGTGCTTACCAAGTTGTATTCATGGAAATATGCATTGGTGTAGCAACTGATATAAATGGAAGAGTTGAAGGGTATAATTGCTCTGAACATTATAGGATTTTTTTATTCAATATATTTTTCTACATTAAATCCTTGAAGGATATATTATGGATACCATTTCAAGTCTGATACCCTTGAACATCTTCACCTCTAATGACTAGGTCTGTGGAACAATTCCAAACACCAATTCAAATTTTTGTCAAATTAGAAAGTTTGTTGCTTTGCTCTAATATTGCTCTTTTCGTATTGGATTTTCTAAAAATCAACTTACAAATAACATCTCTTGCAGTTGGATTCTGCAATTTGTGCAACTACAATAGTATCTAGGGTTGAGGTCTTGTAATAATACAATAAAATGAAAAGATGAAACAAGGGAAGTGTGGATACTCATAAAATAATACAAGACCTATGGAGCAAAATTGAGCAAAACCTACGGGGGGTTGGCTTGGGAGGCTTTCCACTCTGTCTGCTTCTTTAGCGACTCCATTGCTCCCCTTAACCAACAAAACCAAAGCCAACTCAGTCCAAAAATGGCCTCGCCTCAAACTTGCCCTAAATCATCCATCCATTCATCGACATTGCATCTGGTAGTAGAATGACTTCAATATCAAATGAGGTGATGTTGTATAACAAATAAGAAATGTTTTCTTTTTCTTTTCTCTTATATCCCATTAGCATCAAAATTGTAATGTCATCAGGCTATAATTGAAAAAAAAAGCCAAAAACACATTACATTTGCCTGCCATCGCAAATTGACCCCTAATGTATCAGTGAGATTAGGGTTAGGGATTTTCATAATGTGTGATGTGAAAATTGGTTCTTGCAGTGGTACTGAGCTATAAGAGATTATAGATTGTAATTAGGTTGTAATCATTGGATAATAATAATATTGGACTTGCTATTGCTAAATGTAGCCTAGGGATTGGTGCACCATGTCAAATCTTGGTGTCTTGTGTTCTCTTATGTGTGATCTATTATTTTCTAATATTTGTTATATTTGCATGTAACTATTATTTCTATCTGAGGTTAATCCTAACATAATGGGGTTGTAGGATAGCCAATGACCCCATTCATCCCATTGCATCTCGACATGTGTGTCCACAACCCCATTCAACCCATTGCATCATGAAATGTGTCCCTAGGAACATTGGGTAATTGATACTATGGGTTGAATTGGGTCGTAGGATAGCCCAGCACCCCATTGGACCCATTGCATCGTGACATGTGTTCCTAGGGGTCCTAGGACCCCTAGGGACATAGGGTTATTAATGTAATGGGTCAAATGGGGTCATCAGCTAACCCACGACCCCATTTAACCTATTACATCATGACATGTGTAGTCCTAGGAACATTTGTTTATCAATTCTATGGGATAAATGGGGTCATAGGCTAGCCCACGAACCCATTAAACCCATTGTATCACTACATGTCTCCCTAAGTGTCCTAGGATCCCTAAGGACATAGGATAATCAATGAAATGAGTCCAACTAGGTCATAGGCATGCCCATGACACCCATGTCAACCATTACATCATGACAAGTGTTTGTAGGGGTCCTAGGACCCTTAGGGATAGAGGGTAATCGATGAAATGGGTTAGGTGGGATTGTGGGATAGCCCATGAACCCATTTGACCCATTTTATCATGACATGTGTCCCTAGGGGTCCCCGGACACCTAGGTATATAGGATAATTGATGTAATCAATTGAATGAGGTTGTAGGTTCCCCACAAACCAATTGGACCCATTACATCGTGACATGTGTCCTTAGGGATTCTAGGACACCTATGGACATTGGGTTATCAATGCAATGGGTTGAATGGGGTTGTGGGCTATCCCATGACCCAATTTGACCAATTAGGTTATCACATGTATCCCTAGGGGTCCTACGACCCCTAGGGACATAGGCTAATCGATGCTATGGGTTGAATGGGGTCATAAGCTACCCCACAATCCTAGTGGACCCATTGAAACTTGACATGTGTCCCTAGAGGTCCTAGGACCCCTAAGGACATATGATAATTGTTAAAATTGGTCCAATGGGGATGTTGGCTGGCCCACAACCCCATTTGACCCATTGCATCAAGACATGTAACCCTAGGTGTCCTATGAACCATAGGGACATATGGTAATCAATGCAATGGGTTGAATGGGGTTGTAACCTAGCCCACGACCCCATTTGACTCATTGTATTGTGACATGTTTCCCTAGCAACATAGGGTAATCAATGCAATGGGTTAAATGGGGACCCATTGCATCATGACATGTATAATTGATGCAATGGGTCAAATGGGGTCGTAGTCTAGTCCATGACCCCATTGGACTGATTGCATGACAACATGTGTCACTTGGGATCCTAAGACCCCTAGGGACATAGGCTAATCAATGATATGGGTTGAATTTGGTTGTAGGCTAGCTCATCACCGCATCAGACCCATTGCATTGTGACATGTGTCCCTAGAGGTCCTAGGGACATAGGGTAATCAATGCAGTGGGTCCAATATGGTCATTGGCTAGCCCATGACCCCATTCAACCTATTATATCATGACATGTTTCCATAAGGGTCCTAGGGTAATCGATAAAATGGGTCGAATGGGGTCCTAAGACCCTTAGGGACATAGGGTAATTGATGTAATGGTTGGAAGCCCATGACCCCATTAGATCCATTGCATTGTGACATGTGTACCTAGGGGTCCTAAGACTCCTAGGGACATAGGGTAATTGATGTAATAGGTCTAATGGGGCTTGTAGGATAACCCACAACCCCATTGGACCCATTGCATCATGACATGTGTTCCTTGGGACCCTAGGACTCCAAGGGACATATGATTATTGATGCAATTGGTTGAATGGGATTGTCGACAAGCCCACAACTCCATTGGACCTACTGCATCACAATATTTGTCCCTAGGGGTCCTAGGGCCCCTAGGGACAAAAGGTAATCTATGCAATGGGTCGAATGGAGTCCTAGGCAAGCACACAACCCTATTGGACCCATTGTATCATGATATTTGTCCCTAGGGATCTTACGACCATTAGGGAGATATCATAATCGATGTAATGGGTTGAATGAGGTTTTGGACCCAATGCATTGCAACATGTGTCCATAAGATTCCTAGGACCCCTAGGGACATAGGGTAATCGATGCAATGGGTCAAATGGGGTTGTAGGCTAGCCTATGACCCCATTGAACCCATTACAGTATGACATGTGTGCCTAGGGTTCCTAGGACTCCAAGGACATACAATTATTGATGGAATGGGTCAAATGTGTTCATGGGCTAGTCCACAACCTCATTGGACCCATTGCATCATGACATCCATCTTAAACACATTTGTTGAGCTCACCAAAGTGGTTTGTTAAATACCAAGGTAAATTGGGTACCCAATCCTAGATCATGTGTATGACATGTCATGAAAAAAAATCAAATCTCAAAATTTGAGGTCAGAATAATTGTACATTTTAAACAAAAAGTTAACAAAAATATTTAGAATGTTTTCACATTTATTTAAAAAACATATTTAAATATGTTTTCCCATTTAAAATATAATGATATATTAAATTATCATTGTTTTTTATTTTTTATTTTTACATTTTATAACAAATTTTATTGTAGAATATTATATATGATATTAAATATTATTAGATAGTATTATATATTATCTATTATATTATAAATATTATCTATATATTATTATCATATTAAATATAAATTACTATAATATATATTATTATATAGTAGTAGGAATTGTTGCATAGTAATATATAGTTTATTAAAATACAATATGATTGATTACCCTATGTCCCTAGGGGTACTGGGGCCCCCTAGGTAGATAGGTTAATCAATGTAGTGGTTGAATGGGACTGTGGGCTAGACCATGACCCCATTTGACCCATTGCATCTCAACATGTGTCCCTAGGGGTCTTAGGACCCATTGCATTGTGACACATGTCCCTAGGGGTCCTAAAACCCCTAGAGAAATACAATAATCGATGGAATGTGTCAAATGGGGTCATAGGTTAGCACATGACTCTATTAGACTCATTACATCATGACATGCATCCCTATGGTTCCTTGGACCCCTATGGACATAGTGTAATTGATCTAATTCATCGAATGAGTCATGAATTATCCCCCCATCTCATTGGACCCATTTCATCATGACATGTGTCCCTAGGGATAGTTGGACCCTAGGGACATAGGGTAATCAATGCTATGGGTTGAATGGGATTGTAGGCTATCCCATGATTGCATTGGAACAATTGCATCATGACATGTGTCCCTAGGGGTTCTAAGGACATAGGAAAATCAATGTAATGGGTTGAATGGGGTCATTGGCTAGCCCATGACCCCATTCAATGTTAGAAATGCTTTAGAGTAACTAAGAGGGGGGATGAATCAGTTATTCAAGGTCCAAATTTCCTAATAAAAAATTTTCATTGAATATAGTGAGCCCATTTAACTAATCATGCCTCCAAGCTTAAACTTTCCTATGTAGCAAGTTACTATAAATTCAACATGCAAGAATAACACATGAAGAATCAACACAAAACATAGTGATCATTGTGGAAAACCAATTTGGGAAAAAGCACCAGTAACATGCTACTCAATTCTCACTCTTTTGAAGTGATGCCCTGTAAAAGGCCTGCTCTATTAAAGGCTACAACAAATTGTTAAATGTGACCTTGTTAAATGATTTCAACCACCCTGTTAGAAGTGGGCCTAGTTTGAGCACTTTAGAACATTCACTTGGAATGCCACCTTGTTAGAGGATTTAGAAATGGCTATGAGACCAGTCTAAGTCCATAGGATTTTTACCCTAACTGATACAATTGTTAGAGAGTAACAACAAGGGCTTTTGACCTGATACAACTCACAACTTAACTTGTAGATTTTAAATCGTAGTTTGTCTCTCAAGATTTTCTTGGCTTTCAGTCTCTACAGCTCTAAAAACTTTTCCTCCTTTCAATCTTTGTCTCCTTAAGTCTCCATGCTCGATATACCAGTGCAATCACCTCTCTAGTCACCTATCAAAGCAAATTCTCTATACTCTATTCCTCCCTCTCTCTTTCTCTTGATGCCTTCACCTTAACATCCAGCCAACCACTCAACTTGACAACTTAGCAAATTTTTCTTCTTGACCTGTAACTCCTTAAATAGAAGTCTAGAATACTTTTTCTGCTCTTAATCTTCTTGCTTTTAATTTTAGTTTGAATGGATTAGGTAAGATTCAATGAATATACCCCTTATCTTGTTTCTTCTATAAACATCATGAAGAATCCACCTATATTTTCCCAAAAATGGTTTATCTAAAATTCTGTTCCACTAGCTCATCATCCTTCTCCTACATCTGGTTCACAAAATTTAAGGTCACAAACTTGTCAGCTTAGATCTGGTCAATCTTTGACTTTTTGAATAAAGCAGTAGCTTGACACTATTAGAATTATAATGCTTGGCACATACTATGTTACTGGGCACCTACTATGTTTTACTAATGCTCAACACCTATTGTGGATTCACTTGGCATCAACTAATTTTTACTGATGCTCGACACCTATTACGTGCTCGATACTTGAGCTTGCTCGGTTCCTTTTTTTTCACTTGACACACATTAGATTTTTCATTTTCTTGACACTTACTGAAAATTTACTTGACATGAACTAGCTTGCTTGACATCCACTAATGAACTTAGTCGAGCTTTGTAGACAACTTTGTTACAACTTATTCTTCTAGAGTTTCTAAGTGTAGCCAATCTCTATATCTTCAAGTGTATTATCAATACATATATATACATATGTATACATACATACATACATACATACATATATATGTATGTATATATATATATATATGTATATATGTATACACATATATATCTATATATACATATATATGTATATATATACATATATGTATACATATACATTTATATGTATATATAGATATACATATATATCTATATATACATATATATGTATATGTATATACGTATACATATATATGTATATATATATGTATACATAAATGTATATATATATATCTATACATATACATATATATATATATGTATATATATATAGATATATATACATACATATATACATACATATGTATAGATATATATGTGTGTGTATATATATACACACACACACACACATATATATATATATATGTATGTGTATATATATATATGTATTTATATATATATATATATATATATATATATACATACAAACATGATCAATTAGGGCCATGTCTCGATGTGATCATGCTTCAATATATACAATTTACTAATCGTAATTGCCGCTAACTAATTTCTAACATATACTAATTCACTTGATGGTAATCTCATGAATGATAATGGTGATTGGTTAAAGAAGCTCTTGATTATCCAATCTTTTCGAAAAAATAAAATTGAAATGAACTAAAAATAAAGAATTATAACTTAATCCAAGATAGTTTGTGATGAACATAATTATCATAATTTTATAAGAGCTTTCGAAGATCAACACAAAGAGGAGATGAGGATTTTAAAAGGGGAAAGCAAATAAAACCCCTTGTGAATTATATGAATGAGGCAAATACCTAAGAATGAAGAGACAGAGAGAGAGAAGGAGATAATGTGGAGCCATAGGGCTCATTACATAAACTACATCATAATTGTGTGTTAAGAATGAGAGAGAAGCATCTCTTATAAAGAGATGAGAGGAGGAGTTATTTGTAACTCCCATGTGAATGATTGCCACATTCATAAGTGTGTGCATAACAAGTGTCATAATCCTCTTAAGGAGGAATAACTATTTTCCTTAATAAAGGAATTACAAAATAGACTTGTCCTCACATGTGGACTAGAGGACAAAGAACAAAAGGGATACCTTCGTTTATCCCATTTAATAAATACAACCAAGGAAAGATTACCAATTCTAACACCCCCCTTTAATCTTTACTTGGGGAAATTACATCAAAGGTTGTTAAACCCAAATTTTTACAATGGAATTGTAAATAGCAGCAACATGATCTTTGAGAATGTCTTCAATTATGCAAAAGGTCTCTTGTGAGTGTAGGTAGATCTTCGAAGATCCAAGAGAGAAGTGGATAGGTAATCTGAATGTACACCAAATAATATTGTCTTGTATGTATTACCTTAAAAACATAGACACAAGAAACAAGACAAATATCCACAAGGAGCATTTAATTTATATTCAAATTAGAAATCCTCTTGATTAAGGATAAGAAAATTTTCATAGAGAAATAGAGAGGAAAATACAACATGTTACCACAAAGCAATGAAGTTAACCTGATATTATATGCTCAAAATATTGTCAACAAGGACAAAAAATCTTGATCAGTATTCTCAAGAAAAGTATATTATACTAATGTAGTAATGGCCATAGACAAGGCCAACTAATGATACTTGCATCAACATTGCATCAATCATGTGGATATAGACAGTCCACTTAATGAATCATCTCACTGCAAGTCAATGGGGGCGTCCCTCCATAACATGCATGACTCATGATCTAAGCAATAAATTATGCAAATCATTATCACATTACTATATGAAAATAAAGTAAAAAGAGAGGCATGCTGATCAAATTAGTATTATCATGATTTTTGTTAGGGTACTCAATCAAATGGATTATGAGGGTTTAACAACATATTGCCTTCAAATTGGATCAAATCATTTGAATATGGAGGGAAAACTCCAATAATAGTATCCACTTCATTAAGGAACAAAATGGAACAACATGGAGGGAAACTCCATAAATATCAACCTTTCAAAGTAGAGCATATAGAATCAAATGGAGGGAAACTCCATATAAATATCAATCTTTCAAAGTGGAACCAATAGAACCAAATGGAGGGAAAATCCATATAAATATCAATCTTTCAAAGTGGAACCAATAGAACCAAGTGGAGGGAAACTGATGCAGAGTGGCATGCAAAAGGTGATGGATTCCCACAAAACTGATTCAAACTCCCAAGGTTCCTATTAGGTTCTAAGACACCTTAAAGGGCAAATACCACAAATATGGAATAGACCCTCAACTATTTCTTTGAACCCCACAAAGTGTTTCAAAAAACTAAAAATGACATGTATAAATAGGTTTTACAATCCCAAAACCAAGTTCATGCACAAACCCAAGTTACCCCTCTTGACTAGGCTACTCTCTTCTTCGGATCAGCAGACCCTGTTTTCTTGACTTTTCTTCCAAACTTTACAAAACACCAAGCAAAAAAATATGATTTTTAGATACCCTTTTCAGAGTTTTATAACATATTAAAAAATTAGATATCACTATTTTGGAAAGATTGTACGGAATAGGACAGTTTTGTCTCAAAATTAGGCCTTTTAAGACACTTTTACAAAGCAAGTACCCTTCAAACTTGTCCCCTGACTCTCAAACTTTCTAAAGTATGGTATTTTGATGTCAAACTAAGGATTCCTCAATATTTCTTCCAAGTTGACCTTTCTAGGCACAATTTCCAACAAACCCTCTCATTAAATGGCATAAAACAAGGGCTTTACGGTTCTCCCACTTCCAATCACTTCTAGAATCTGTTCAAAGATGGAAAACCATATTTATGGCATGACCTAACTCTAGAAAATGTAAAAACCCTACCTCATTAAGGTAGATTCTCTGCTGCTATACTTGTCCCTTTGGATTTTCCTCTTTTTTTTCACACCTTAATTGCTTTGGTGGCCACCAATCACTGGTTAAATGCTCAATACAAGGTTAGTAATCATAATATATGTTAAATGGATGGTATTCCATGAAGAAACAGTAAAAATTTCATGGAAATACCATGATTAATCAAAGAAAACTGTCAAAAATGCCTAAAATATAACTGTTACAGCCAACAGTACAGAATTTTGATAACCAAATCTTCAAATCTGAGTGCAAAACCTTGTGAATCACCTCAATACATATCTAAAATGATATTACCATCCATTCCAATATCAAAAAATGCTTACAAAACAAAGGATTCTTCAAATTTCTCTTGAAATGAAGCACTTTTATTGCAAATTCTATAACAGTCCGTACTATCTTAAGGTACAGGCCATACCAACACATATATATATGTTCAGGAGATAGTTCTCAACCTCCTTAACTAACTCCAATTCGTTTCACTACCTATCCCTTTATAAAATTCAAATTAGAAGGTTTCCCTCCAAAATGGCTTTTATGCAAAATTTGAATTTTTTAAAGCATGAAACTATGTCTAAAGGGACTTATTGACTATTTTAACGTATGCAACGACTTGGGGTTGTTATGACATACTACTAGACCCTAACTAATGACTTCTCTACCTTAAACAATCACTAGATCCCATTCCAAGGATCAATTACAACTCTTCAACATTGGAATCAACCCATACATCATACAAAACTATAACCTTTTGTTCTTTCAAAAACCATGATGGGTTGTAAAATAGACCAATTGATATCATGAGATGCTCCAAGACCTCTATATGTCCTTGAATCTCCAATGTGCCCCAGATGAGTATGGGATGCTCCTGCATCAGAAACTCAATACAAATATCAATCCTTTCAAAGTAGAACAAATAGGATCAAATGGAGGGAAACTCCATATAAAATGAGTGCCCACCAATATAGGATGGAGGGATACTCCATGGGCAAGATAAGGAAACTATGTATTAGTTATATTAAGGGGACCTACATAGTTAACTTTGGAAAAATTGGCTCCCTATGCAAGTCAGAAAAGAATATCATATAAATCATGTAAATCAATGGTATAAAACTATAAAGTGCCATCATGGGCATAAAAAGATGCTATAAAAGCATAATAGTGCAACTATGTGCACATCAAAATATCACAGTAAAGTTGAAGGCAAATGTGTAAGATAACTCATAATCCAATCAGAATTAAGGTAAATGCAGAGATCCAAGGAAGATAAATGAGAAATAAACAATATATGGATATCATGTATAAAACTCCCTTGAGGGTAAACAGGAGTACTTAATTCATTTTGTGAAGGTATATATCAATTTTTGAATCATTAAAGGAATTAGAAAATTATATATTTATCTGGGTATATATGTGTGCACCCATATATACTCGAATAAATATACCTAAAATAGCTTGGGTAAAGACAATAATCATCGTTTCATACTTAATATTTTGGAATATAATCTCTATGAGAAGATTGTCTACATACAAGACATAAGGGATAACAAACCCTTAATAACAAGAAGACTCAACATAGTACAAGGACATAAAGAGGATTAGTTTTAATAACTAATAAGATGTTAAATCTAAAATTGCAACAGCTGAATGATCACAAGGTATAACATGGAACCAAGAACATTCTATGGACTAATCCTCTAAAAGCCTATATGAATCATGTCTAATATCAAGGCAATGTGGTTAATATTAAAACATAAAACACACATGTAATTATAATAAGAAAATGAAAAAAAGATTATACCAATTCCTAAAAAAATGAAATCAATAAATTGAAATCACTTTATTAAAATTATCAAAAATATGATCATATCTGTACAAGACAATGTTTAAAAATTCTTTAAAAGTTCTAATATAAAGGGCATTGAAAATATTTTTAAATATTTAAAATAAAAAATAAATTGATTGATGCCTTTTCTGAAAAAAAAGAATTTGAGAAACACAATTATCACTTTGAGTTGCTATATTAAGAGTTTGAACCTTTTTTTTAAAGAAAATATAATTGTACCAATGAAATGTATATATAAAATTTTATAAACAAAAAGGTATTGGTTTTTTATTTAGTTGCATAATATTAAAGTTAAGATGTCTCATATTATAGATATGAAAAAGTTGATAAAATTGTATAAGTATAAAAAATATATATAATTTTCACATTTACATATATCCAAAACAAAAAGAATACACTTTAAAAAAAAGTAGTTGGTGAGAGAAACAAACACGCTATAAAAGCTATGTGTAGCACTATTGCTAGGAAGGCATATTTGATAGGAATTAGTCAGAATGAATCAACTATAATGAATAAGAACATAAATGGAATATAATGATGCAAGAATAATTATGTAGCTTTCAAAAATGCCATAAAGTGTTAAGTTTGGCAGAGAGTAGAAGTAACCGCTGATCACAAGGAATATTAATTATAGTGCATGCATTCAATTTCAAAGAAGGGGCACGAGAGCTAGGAAGGAGAGTGAATGTGAAGGAATGAGCATGCAAGGTGGAGAGCTATAGGTGAAAAAAATAGTAGGGGAGGATGAAGGCAGCAATAGGAGGAAAAAAAAACACGGAGAGAAGGCATGCAAGGTAGAATGGGCACAATTTAGTAGTAGGAGGACTACCAAGACACCTCGACAAGCTGAAGGTGGAAGCCACGAAATGACAGTAGGCACATAGATCACGCAAGGGGATGGGAGCAACACGAAATCAAGCATGAAAAAAAAATGAAAGGCACACGAAAAACGGAGGGAGCAGCCAGAGAAAGAAGACATGCTAAATGAAAGGAGGGAAGAGCATAAAAAAAAGGTCACAACCAAATCCTTCTAACGCCTCTCCTCCAAATATTCAAGTTGGTCCTCCTTAAGGTACAAAACCATCTTCGTGCCCCTGCCCAGACTCTCACTAGAAGTATCCCTAGTAACACTGAAAGATCCACTGGCCTGGGACTTCCATACATATTGCTCATTATCGTTGTGCTTGGAAGTAACAATTATTTTCTCTGCAACCAAGTAAGTGGAGTAAAACCCCACACCAAACTATCCAATCATGCTGACATCAGTGACTGCTGCCAGCGCTTCCATAGACTCCTTGGTGCAAGACTGAGAAATGGTACCAAGATTGTTGACAAGGTCAGATTTAGTCATTCCAATACTGCTATCAACTATGGTCAGCATGTTGCTAGCCTTGTCCAAAATGATATGAATAAATAGTTTAGGCTGAGAATCAAGCTTGAATCGAATCTTATCCAAGGCATCAGAAGAATTGCTTATAAGTTCTCCTAGGAAAATCTCCTTATTGCTGTAAAACATATTGATGATCAAACTCAACAACTGGTTAATCTCTTCTTGAAAAGAAAAGGTCACCATCTCTCCAGCCATCTTTCTCTGATTCAATAGAGTTAAATCACAAATGCTTTATAAACTTACACCGAGAGAAAATGACAGACAAACTATGCAAAACCAGTTCGAGCAGCGAGATTGTTGTGGGGTTATTGCAATTGGCAGGAGGAGGCAGCCATTCATTGTTGAACCATAGCTACCAACCATTCGCAGTAAGGAAGAATAATGCCTATGCAGGAGGGAGAGCGCTTGAACACCTATTCAAGGCAGGGAGTCCATAAGTGATAGAGAAAAGTTATGGAAAAGATGACAAAAGTGGAGGGTCGGGCTGTAGGGCAAAGAATCTATAAGATTTAATTAAATTACTGTGAATGATCTAGAGATATATTTTATAATCAAAGATATGATACAAGCATGAGATATATATATATACACATATATATATAGATATATATGTATATATATAGATATGTATATATATATGTATATATATATATATATATATATATATATATATATATATATATATGTATGTATGTATGTATATATATATATATATATATGTATATATGTATATATATATATGTATATATGTATATATGTATATATATATATGTATATATGTATATATGTATATATATATATATGTATATATGTATATGTATATATGTATGTGTGTGTGTGTGTGTGTGTGTGTCTATATATATATATATATTATATAACACCAGTCGATAGAAGCAACTTTGTACAAGATTGATATGTTTAGAGATGGGAAAAAGCATTCATCATGGAAAACAATCAAAAAAGGGTTGTGCACAATTTGGGAGTATATAGAGTATGTTATTCAAATTTCCTTATCATAGCAAGATCATTAAGTATTTGTCAATATTTTCATCATCCAACCCATGACCCTTATAATTAAGTGATGGAACCATCACTTTAGGCTCCTCCGTAGTGTCTGGGCAAAGATTCCCAATTACGTAAAGCTCAACATTGCTAAGTGCATTTCTGCTCAGCACGCTATGTTAGGCTGAGTAAAGGATTCCCAATCTAAAATGATTTCAAAAAACACCAAAGACTCTTAAACAAGGGTTCATTAACTCTTTTGAATGCCAAAATTATCAAAAATTCCCATTCTAAATAGTTGTCAGTCATCTCTTTTGATACTCTCAAACTTGTTTCACAACATCTAGATTTTTGTAACAAATAAATGGTGTCACATACTGCAAAGACCTATCAAACACTTTGCATTGAGAAGACACAATGCAACATTCATAACCAAAATATTAGATGGGAAAATGACAAAAATGAATTCCTATGACAAATGTTTAATATCTCTATTTAAAGCTTTTGTTGATATTGTCTCAAAAATGGAACCGTTATATAAAGAAGAAAAGGTCATCAAAAGAAAAACTAAAATGTTCTTACTGAGACACTTGAGATGAAGCATCTTTAGGTGCTTGTTGAAGATAATCATATTTTTTTCTCTTAAAATAAATATAGGGAGGGTAGATGTAGCGGGTAGAGGCAATGATACTAGTTAGACTAAGAAAAATAGATATATTTCAAAATAAACAAAAAGAGGTGAAGGGTGGGCAAGCAATGTCTACAGAAAAATCAAAAGAGATTTGGTATTTAAAGTAGTAAATATGACTTTTCTATAAGGTGAAAGCAGAAATTAAATAGATTTTAATGTTATTAAAAAATATGCACAGTGATATGTCTAGAATTTAAACCTGTAAGAACATGTAGTATATTGATTTTGAATAAGTATTAGATATAAAAAATATAGAAAATAGATTTTAAGCCACATAATCATTGAAGTAAATAGTTTGCAAGAAGATAGAATAAGTAACCTACAAAAAAAATAGATTAGATCAAGGAAAATATAAGAAAATGAATGAAAACCTACAAATAAACTTGTTCGATCCAATCTAATCCAAAGAGAATTAGTACAAAAAACTTATAGATTGAATAAATCTTGCAACACAAAAAAATTAGAAAATGACGCTACAAGTGTCACTCTCAACAAAAAGTCTCCAATACAATAACCTTCACACAAACTCAAAACAATGATTAGGTTTCTCTGATACCATGTTAGAAATAATAAAATTGAAATGAACTAAAAATAAAGAATTATAACTTAATCCAAGAGAGTTTGTGATGAACATAATTACCATACTTTTATAAGAGCTTTCCAAGATCAACATAAAGGAGTAGACGAGGATTTTGAAAGGGGAAAGAAAAGAAAACCCCTTGTGAATTATATGAATGAGGAAAATACCTAAGAATGAAGAGAGAGAGAGAGAGAGAGAGAGAGAGAGAGAAGGAGATAATGTGGAGCCATAGGGCTCATTACATAAACTACGTCATAATTGTGTGTTAAGAATGAGAGAGAAAAATCTCTTATAAAGAGATGAGAGGAGGAGTTATTTGTAACCCCCATGTGAATGATTGCCACATTCATAAGTGTGTGCATAAAAAGTGTCATAATCCTCTTAAGGAGGAATAACTATTTTCCTTAATAAAGAAATTACAAAATAGACTTGTCCTCACATGTGGACTAGAGGACAAAGAACAAAAGGGATACCTTGGTTTATCCCTTTTAATAAATACAACCAAGGAAAGATTACCAATTCTAACATGTATATATATATATATATATATATATATATATATATATATATATATATATATATATATACAAACATGATCAACTAGGGCCATGTCTCAATGTGATCATGCTTCAATATATACAATTTACTAATTGTAATTGTTCATAACTAATCTCTAACATATACTAATTCACTTGATGGTAATCTCATGAATGATAATGGCGATTGGTTAAAGAAGCTCTTGATTATCCAATCGGTGGATGGAATAATGTAGTTCCCTTCATAATCGAAGATGGATATATATTTCTAAAACCCAATACTCATAGGTGTTAATAACATGTATTTGAATGCACCTGATACAATTGGGATTTACAAGAGGCCTTGAAACTTAGTTTAATTAATTTGAAGATTGACATAGATAGAATATGTTTTAAGCTTCTGCAATCAAAATGGTAGGTGAAATACACACACACACACACACACACATACACACACATATGTATGTATATATGTTTGTACACACACACACACACACACACACACACACACACACACACACACACAGTCAACACTTATGAAACAGTAGGTGTTTTGACACTAAATGCTAACATTCTTAACAAATTCCATTTTTAAAATATTACTTTGACTTCAATTTAAGTTCATTATTAATATTTACTTCTTTTAATTCATAATGCAACTACAAATAACTTAACTTTAAAATTATAGTTATAATTAAATTATTTTACAATTTTTGTCATAATAATAGATATTCTTAACTAGATGACTACATAGTGAAGCCCACCATAATTTCTCTTAGAATATGAGAAAATCACAAATATTTATTTATTAACCTCCCAATTGAATTAATAAATATTTAATCACTTGTATCTGACTAATAGAATAAGTAGACTTCAAATATCATTAATACTAACATCCACTTTACAAATAGATGAGTAATATTTAGTTAATTTTTGAAATTAATAAATAATATTTTTAAAAATTAATTCAAAATTAGTAAATAATAATAATATTTTTTTAAAACAAAAGGATACGATCATATATTTATAAATTAAAAATAAACATACAATTAGTATTTTTACATGCCTTTCGTCTCTCAAATCACACAAACATATTATACTTAGTTATCTATATTTAGTATTTTTTTTTCACATGCATGTATAAGTTTAGTTATAAGATGTTTTCCCCTTAATTAAGCTTTTGTTTTTCCAATAAATTTTGCAACTATATTATTTTAGATATAAGAAGAAGATTTATTTTAATTTTAAAAATTTATGATAATCATATTGTTCTAATGGAAAATTTAAAGTTCAAACCCTAGTTGTTCAATTTATTGTTTTCTTCCAATTCTTTATAACTGATTTTTCCCTATATTAGAAAGGGTTTTAAAAGAATATAGTTATAATAATTTTCTAGATTTTTCTATAGTTTTCCTCATTCAAGTTTTCTTAATTAGTAAGTTTTCATCTTCAAAATCTAGAATATTATTCTTTGTCTTAAAATCAATACAATAAATTAATAAGAATTATGCAAGCACCCAAGAAGAGACGAAGTAAACATGTCTTTCAATAAAATTCTTCAATGGGTTTTTAAACCCTACTTCAAAGAAATAGGTAAAATCAGATACAATATGTGAATGCATGGAAATTCAAACCCTCCAATACTTTTAATAATTCTTCTAATCCAATTCCAAAATTTTCTCCACAAAACCCGTGTGTAAAATAATGAGCCAAAAACCTCTAATATATAGCCCTAACTCACTTTAGGGTTATGTTTCTAAAAGCCCTAAGAATATAATAGTTCTATTTAATTAATCCATTCATTCATATTTAACTCACTCTTTTATTAAATAAAAGCTTTTATCTTATTTTCCCATTTTATTATTTAATGCAAACACAATAAAATTAATTATTTATTATTTTAATCAATAAAGATGATTAGAGTGCATGATCAAATTGCAACTCTAATTAAATCAATATTAATTAAATATTTATGTCAAA